>BHFT01075059.1:0-11294 GCA_004320025.1 Laticauda laticaudata | reverse complement strand
TAGTTTGAAAATTGTCTTTTTTTTAAAAAATTCAGAAAACTCAAAAAAAAGCAGCTTTCAAATATACATTCTCTTGTGCTTTCAGTAAATTTGTCTTTTTCTTTTTTTTGGTAAAAATCTTTATCTGGGTTCTTTTCACAGAACATAATATGCAGGTTAAAAATTTCTTTTTTTTGAGAACAACATGGTCCCAGGCTGTCCATCCCCATACAGACACAAAAACTCAATTTCATATTCAAATCTTTGTGTTCTATCTATTATACTCAATACTATTTTAACATTTTCTCAATAATTTTCCCTTTCCCTTAGCCTTCCAACCTGCTTTTAATTTTCATTCCTTTCTAAATTCAGTGTTATATATATTCTTTTTTAAGTCACATATTTTCTAATATTATATATATACTTTTATGTTGTCCTAGTTTCAATTTTCAATTATTTTCATTTTCTCCAATTAAACAAAATTCCTGTAGTTTACTGCATTGGAGGTCTTATGAACCTTTGTATCTTTTTAATTTTTGATCCATTCACCTCTTATTTAAACTTCAATTTATGCCCTTTTACAATTAGTTATAACATTGCGGTTATAACAACATGAACTTCCAGTTGGAGTTCTGCATTGGTTCTGCCTTAAAATACACACTAAGTTTCTTAAAGAGAGAACAGTATATATATAAGCAAAACAATAAACTAAAAAACTAATTCTAATTCCAATTCAGTTATTATATTAAAATGCTAATTATATCTTAATATCTTTAAACATTTCTTTTTCAATAAGGATATAATATTTCCTTAGGCAAACACCTATAATATTCCTATATTTTTTCATATTTCTTTCATTATCCTCACTACATTTAAATTCGTATAACACTATTAACTTAATAATTAAAGTGTTCCCCTTCTTTCCTAATTTCATTCTGTCATTCTTATTTCATTTATTTATTAACAAGCATCCTCCATATTTTACTATTACAATATATCTTTATCTATCATTTTAATCATACTTGTTTCAATATTTTCAAGCACATTTCTATTACTAAACTAACAAATACTATCTTATGTACCCAAACCCAAAAGTTCTTAACTAAAAGTTAATCCTGTGCTCTTTCTTAAATAGGCCTTCATATACCTTTAATCACTTGTACATTTTCCACTGCTTCTCTATTATCCTGCTTTTCGCCTCATAATTTCTCCCCTCCTTCCTCTCTCTCTTCGTCACTCCCTTTTTGACCCTCTATAAAACTCCCTTTTGCGTCTTTTCTACATAATCTGATACTCTCTTCTAGTAATCCTCTCTTCTGTATTTCTTCCCTAATGCTGCCTAATTATCTTTTCAAAACTATTATTCGGTTGCTTTTCAGAATCCTTTAACTTTTTTTTTGCTCTCTTTCCCCCTTTCCTTCTTTCCCCACATAAAGAAACTCGTCAATTAAGATGTTCTTCTTTCTCACCACCCTTTCTTGCTCTCTACTGTCATTCTTGTTGTTTCATCATAGTTCAGGATCTCCATATTCTAAAAATTGAAATGCCAAATGCCCCAAAAAAACCTCTCCTTCTGCCTGTACATCTCTTTTCTTTTGTTTAAGTTCCATTCAATTCTTCCCAAGAGTGAACCCATTTTTAAACTTTATAAACAGCCACCTGCATTCATTTTGAGTCCTTTAAACCTGATTCATTTTAGCTCCTTTAAATCCAATAACCAAAAAATCCAAAAAACTACCAAATAATCCATAGTAATCCAAGCTGTTACTTACTTGCTCTTTTTCCCCCACTTATCCTTCCGGGCGGTCTATTATCTTGCTTACACTTGTTACAAAGTTTCAGTTAGAATGTATCTTTTAGGAATCTTGTTAAAGTTTCACTGTTAATTCCTTTCACTTCCAGGTAGTCTTCTCCATTTTTCCAGATCCCACCCTTTTGTTTTTTCCTTTTCTCTCCTCTCTTTCTTTTAAAAGTTTTTGAAAATCCAGAAATCTTTTATTATCCCTTTGGCATTTTATTTTCAGCCTAGATGCCTGTTAATGTCAAAGTAGATTTTAGTCAGTTTCTTGCTTAAATCTCTTAATTGTCAATATGGGGAAGGAAAAAAAAACCAAATCCTTTCCCTTCCCTCTCTCATTCGCTGCTTCAAAGTATTCTTTGGGATAAATTATTCTTTATAATTCAAATTCCAGAGTACCTTATATTGTTGCTTTTTCAGTTTGACCTAGTCAACCAAAACTTTCTCTTCTTATCTTCATCCTGCACATTCTTTTCTGGTCGAGTTCTTCTTTGAGGTGGCCATATCTGACCACCGCTGCAACTGCCTTCGGGAAAGGGAGTAATGGCCATCTGGGGAGGAGAGATGCGGTTCTCCTCAACCCTGTTGGCAGTCTCCTCCCTCTTCACCACTTCTACGGGGTGGCTTAGCCACAAAACCAGCTGGCTCGGAATGCTCCAGCAGCAAGCACAGATCGAAACCGTGCATGATAGCAAATTTCAGTCTGTTGCCAAAGAGACTCAAACCGGAAGTTTCAATACATTTTCATGGTGTTCTTTCCAGTCAGCCAATGAGAGGCCTCAAAGGGGGTAAAATGATCTCCAGATTGTCTCATTCCTTTCTAATTTTTCATGATGGAGTTTGTGTGTATATGAGAGAAGGAGCAACTGTCCAGACTGTGGAAGAAGTGGCACAGCCATTCCTTGGACTGATTAGGGAGGACAGGTGAATGATGGCTAGATGTCAATGACTATAGGTAGGAAGGAGGAAATCATAGAAATTGGCTGGCAAAATAAGAGGTGAGTTCATGTCAATCTGAAACTATTTCATGCTTCTTCAAAGAAGAAAAACATTGAATGAAGTTGACCCTTTAATACAATTCTCAATTCCAACTTATGCTTTTTAATAAAGCTTGTTAGTCAGAAAAGTGATGTCAGACTTCTTTTGATGTATTACTAATCAACATGATTTCACCAACCAATGTAAACAGAGAGGGTATATTATTTAGTCATAATTTAAATAGATACCAAAAATTGCCTTACAGTCCCATGGTTCCAGAAATATTTCCCAGTGTGGAAAAGATCATGGAAAACATATTGGCAAAAATTATCAAACAAATAAAGTATAGGTTGGGAAAAGAAACACCTAGGTCACTTTCACCAACTAGTTTCCATAAATGTTAAAAATTGTTACAGTTTAGAAAGCAGTTTAGGTGGGAGTTCCAGTTGTTCTTGGGTGATTCTTGATCATTGAAGTTCATGTCCTAACTCTTGTGCATCAGTCATACACTGAGCTTTTCTCAGTCTATGGTAGATCATTGTTAGCTGCTAGCCAACAATGGAATTTGCCTAACATGCATTTGCATTTCCATGGACTTGAATGTACATTCAAAATGGGTCCTGTGTACTTCATTGGACTGAATTTTTAACATGTAGTTCATTAAGGTCTATCATCCATTATGATATCTAGAAATGGTTATTTCCTGGTTAACCTGTTCAAGCCCAGATTCTTTCTAGTTCAGCTAGCTTTAGCTTTTGTATTTCCGAAATATCCTTTCAACACCCCAAAGCTACAAAACACTGAAGCAGCATCTCTGTTCACATAATTTCCTCTGAAAGAGGAACTGAGCTGACAGTTAATTGGTTCAGTTTCTGACATTTCAAATCAGCATAGTCTTTGTACATAGAAAGGCCTTCACAGGGAAAAAATGGTCTGTGCCCAAGTAAATAATTTCTTATGACTTGATCCAGTGATTTTTCATTGGCATGAGAATACCTCTCTGTTTTGAGTGATACTGCTGATAAGAATGAAAGCTATATTTCTGTCCTCCAATTTTTTGTTGAAAATTTGGAGTCATGTTGAACAATAAGATTTGGATAAAAGACTAAATACCCAACCTTTCTTCCTTTCAATTGATCTCCTCTGCTCATTCAAAAGCTTTCTAGACACAGAGGATATGCTCTCATCCATGAAAGGCCTCTGCTGGATTGACCCAGTTATTTTTGATGAATATAAAAAGCGTCCCTCATTTAAACTTGGATTTATAGGAAACAGAAAAGGAATAAAACCTGGACAAATATAACCTGGCATTTAATTTCCTTCTGCCTTCTTGAAAACAGATTCCATCCTAATGAGATGTCTCACCAATTTCAAACTTTTCTTGCATCTCACAAAATGAAAAATGCAAAACTAGCAGGTTGAAAATGGCAATGGCAGCAGCAAGATTTCCAATCAATTACCCTTCGTGCATCTCAGTTTTGATTTTGCTCTCGACACTTTAGTGCCTGCATGACAAATGGTGTGAACAGATGGGAATTTTTTAATGACTGCCTTCAAGAACATCATCTTGGATATAATAAAAAATGTAATATGATTATCAGCGTTCTCCCATTCTGGTTACACCTGTTTCTACCATTTATAACGGTGCTATAGGATTTTATGCAAGTGATTTTATGAGGAAGAGTAGCAGAAAATTCCCATCAATCTTCATTAGTCATAATGTTTTGCCCTTTTTTTTCCTTGAAGAATGTTAATGAAACATTTAGCTATAGTGTTGCTGTTGGAGTACATTATGCAAGCGTACAACGAAAGCTATTTTCCCTGACAATGTATATGATGAAATACTTCTGCACAAAGATATACACTTCTCCAGTAGGCTTTAAGGGCTTACTTATCAACTTGCAAACAATCTGAAAAACAGCCTCCTGGTTTACAAAGCACATGGAGGCAAAATATGTCATGACAGAAAGAAGCATCTTCATTAGCAAACAAAATCAATATACATGTATACCCACTTAGCTTATGTCATTTCTGTGTGCATCCCCTCTGCTTAGATTGAAGAAGGAATGGCTGTTAAACACTTTAACCAATATTTGAAAACAGTCTTGGGATAAATAAAAGAAAATAAACAAAAGCTTAATTCAGACAAGAAAAATTTTGAGAATAGTCTGAATAATAATCAAATAATCTGACTGAAGGTATACTTCTGATATTTGATAGGTTTGCTCGGCTTAGGAAGAGTCCTCTGGAGAGCTTGGAAGATCTTCTGGGCTCTTTGTCAACTGTGGAAGCATAATAGTCAAGTGGAACTAATACACTAGAGGATGGTTTATCTGTAAAGACCAGCTTTCAGTTATTCGTGAAATGCATTTAGGCAACCCTGTAATACTGACAACATTGTTATAGTGAACACCATAATTCAACATTATCATAGTGGACACTATCACGATTATTCTGGAAACACCATTATAATGAACAGGCTGCCTTTAAAATTGGTTCAAAAATTTGAGAGGATGCAGGATGTCTGGGCTGCTATAGGATAAGAGTATCATTTCATATGAATGTCCCAACTACATTTGTTGTCAGTGAATTTCCAAATACAGTTCCTGGCAATCCAAACCAGCTTAATCTACAGGTATCCCTTTTTAATTGCCCCTCCAATAATACTAAGCAGGATTGGACTCGGTTGGATCTTTGCTGAGAAACCCCTAAGAAATATTATAGCTCTGACTAGGGGTATCAAACTCAAAGCCTATGGAGGCCCAACAACCCATTTTGGTCAGCAAAGTGCTGCAGGAGGCTATTCAGCCTGAAAACAGGGCAGAGGGGGCCATTTGCGCCTCCCATGACTCGTTTTGGTGTTGCAGGAGGTGCTGCAGGATGTGTCTGTCACATATTGCCCCCCTTCCTCCCCCTCCCTGCTTCCTCTCCCTCCCCCCCCACTCCCNTCCTCTCCCTCCCCCCCCACTCCCCTTGCTTTCTGCCCCCCTCAAAGAAATCCAGTTTGACATCTCTGGCTTAGACTAAGAATAAAAGAAAAACCTGAAAGAATGCAGTGGAAAAACCACTTTTTTACTTTGACCAAGGAAACTATCTAGACTCTGGAGTAATTTATATCCTCATCATCACACTTTTAGATTACTGAAATGTTATCTATGGAAGATTTAACTGATTAAAAAAAATAGAACAGTCCTTTCAGCAGCATTTTATTTATTTATTTATTTTATTTTGTCATGCAATTATTATATAACAGGTATAAGTATAAACATGGTTATGAATACATGAAATGGATACAAAATTTTATGATGCTTGTGTTCGGAATCCTGCACTTTCTTCCAACAGACTTCTGGGTTCAATTTAAAATACTTAGAAAGTTTTCTATTGTTAGCATAAAAATACCTCCAAAACCATACTTCCACCAATAAACAACCCATCTGGATTATTTATCATCTGAGAAATTCTTGGCAGTCTCATAATTTCCATGAGATATTTCCATGAGATACTGCAGACATTCTTTGCAATGTCCTAAATATGCTTTTTCAGAAGGCAATTGGACTTCCTTTTTGCTTGAAGCTTCTTCAGTTCTGAATGAATGGTGGAGAATGGAAAGATTTATATTCCTGAAAGTCATTTGGTTCTTAGCTTCTTGGATGAGCACGAGTATTAGCAATAGCACTTAGGCTTACACACCATTTCATAGTGTTTTATAGTAGTCTCTAAGCAGTACTCAGAGTCAGCATATTGCACCCAACAATCTGGATCCTTATTTTACTGACCTTGGAAGGATGGAAGGCTGAGTCAACCTTGAGCCAGTCAGGATCAAACTGTTGGCAGTCAGCAGAATAAGCTTCATTAAGCTGTATGAATGAAATTGGGAATGTTTCAATTAAAGAAGGAAGACAGGAAAGGAAAGGAGGGAGGAAAGGATAACTTTATTTCCTTGGGACTAGGAGATAAATAATTTCCTAGTCCCAAAGAAATAAAGTTATCCCTTCCTCCCTAAATTCCAGGAAGTTATCCCAAGCACCCTAAATCGCAGGACTAGGAAATAAATAATTTCCTAGTCCTGCGATTTAAGGTGCTTGGGATAAGTTATCTTTTGACTATTATTGTTACTTTTCAAACATGGAGAGAGAGAGAGGGAGGGAGGGAAGATGAAGGAAGCAGCTAGTGCTAATAGGCAAGAAAATATAATGGTTGAGAAAAGTTAATACTATATATGCTTGATTCCTAAGAGATAAAAATCTGCATTTCCATTTGCTTTGCAAAACAGATTAGAAAGCATATCTTGCTATCATGCAATGAAATATTTATATCACTAGTGGTGATTAAATATTTTGACTCTGAAATATTTCAAGCTTAAAAATGCCACTTTGAGTGTAAACAGTGATTTCAAGCTTGAAACAGGTTGTTCCAATCTTATGGGATTGTTTTTCTAGCCCTTTTGGACGCATTTTAAACTCAAAACAGCTCCCTTTTAACTTCAAATATATTTGAGTTCAAAATGAGGCAATTTTAAACTTGGAACATTTCCAAGCTGGTCAAAACAGAGCAGAAACACTTTGTATAAGATTGGAACTTGGAAATTGGTAATTCTGAGCTTGAAACATTTCATATTTGAAATATTTTCCACACTGTTAATTTGAATTACGTTATCTGGATATATAATTATATCTGTTCTCAATTATTTTACACATTAAAGGTATTTGTACATTTGCTTTCTGGTTTACCACTAGAGAACTATATAAATGGTCCCAATTGCTACTCATAGGAATCTATTAAGGAGGTCTCCACACATAGTAGATTACATTTAGTATTGGGTGGTTGTATAGGAGCTTCTTTCTTTGTATCTTTCACAGCAAAGGAAATAATAAGATGAAAAAAAATCCAATTTTTATGATGTAATAAGACAGCACATTTACTGATGAGCTTTACTAGGGAAGAATCAATGGTAAATAAAGGACCAAAGAAGCATTCTACATAAACATAAGTACTGACTTGATCATGTGAAGATGCAAAGGCTAAATTCATAAAAGTATGAAACAACAATGAAAATTATTTGTAGAGTGATGCATTAAAAAAAATCTGTCTAAATGGTCACCTGGAATAAACTAGTCAATGCAGCAAAACTTAGAAAGGCTCCTGAGTTCTGGAAAATTGACCTTCATTCAACCTCAAACAAAATTTCTAGACAATTAATTTTTTCTGTGGCACAGGTGAAATACTTTAGCTCCATATTTAATAAGACTGCTTATACTCTTCGGCAGGGCCGTCTTAACAGCATTATGGGCCCTGGGCAAAGCAGTGTACTGGGGCCCTACAACCACCACTCACAGGAATAATAATGTAAATAGTCGATAAAATTAAACATATATTTATTTTATTGGCATTTCCAACAAAATCGATGTTGAAACATTAAAAGCAACAACCAACGAACATGATAAACATTTGAAGAATGCATGAGGCTTGAAAAACACAATAATACTCAGTAAGCTATACACTTGCTGTATTTATATGATACAAGGTACATTGAAGAGTTAACTTGAACAGATTAGTATGGAGCCCCTATGCTTGTGGCGCCCATAGGCAAGTGCCCATCAGGCCCATCCCCTGATCCTGGGTTCTTTATCCCAGCTATAGAATGCTGAGTGGTTTGGTATCTGTCTGTCTGAGTTCATTGCAAAACTTCCTCACCTGCAAGGAGATCAGTGGGTGCTGCTGATCCAGTTTTATCCTTGTTGCAAAAAAGGAATTTGCAAGTGATAACAACTTACCTAACAACAGTTACTTTGACTGTGGGTATCTGCTTTTAGATGAAAAGTGAAGTGGGGGTTTCCCAACATCACTGAAGGGCCATCTGTCCTGATTTAGCAGTGGAATAAAAGACCTTATTAGTGCCTGCACCTACCTACATGACCTAGGTGAGAACAGGTAGGGTGGCAAGATGGAAGCCTTTTCCAAATCTGACTGCATTTTGAAGAAAATCTACATCAAGTCTGACAAAAACATGTGGGAAAATGTGCTATGGTATGATGAAGCCAAGGTTGGATTTTTTGGCCATCGTTTCAAAAAGTGTGTCTGGCACAAAACAACATTGTGCATCACCAAAAGTATACCATTCATTTCACAGTGAAGCATGGTAGCATTATGCTTTTGGGCTGCTTTTCTTCAGCTGGAACTGGGGCTTTAGTCAAGTTGGAGGGAACTATGAACAGTTCCAAATATCACTCAGTGTTGGCACAAACCTTCAGGCCTCTGCAAAAATGCTCCAGATAAAGAAGAATGTACCTTTCAACAGGACAACAACCCAATGCATGCTTCCAAATCAACAAAACCATAGCTTCACCAAAAGAAGACCAATGTTTTGGAATGGCCCAGCCAAAGTCCAGACCTAAATCCAACTGATAATCTGTAGGGTGACCTGAAAAGATTGTGCACAGGAGATGCCCTTGCAATCTGGTAAATTTTGAGTCCTTTTGCAAGCAATAGCAAAAGCATAATACCACTTAGACCCATGCACCAACTATTGAGAAAGCTCAAACTGCCCAAGGAGCTGCTGAATCAATTCTACAGAAGAATTATTGAGTCTATCATCTGCACCTCTATAACTGTCTGGTTTGTTTCTGCAACCCAACAGGACAGACACAGACTTCTGAGGATAATTAGGACTTCAGCAAAAACAATTACTACCAACCTACCTTCAATCAAGGACCTGTATATTTCATGACTCAAAAAGAGGATTGTGAAAATATTTACAGACCCCTCACATCCCAGACATAAACTGTTTCAACTCCTTCCCTCAAAACAACAACAACTCCTTCCAGCCAGAACAACTAGACACAAGAATAGTTTTTCCCCAAAAGCTATCACTCTGCTAAACAAATAATTCCCTCAACACTGTTCAATTATTACAAAGTCTACACTACTATTACTGTTAATCTTCTCATCACTCCTTATCATCCATCTCCTCCCACTTGTGACTGTATGACTGTAACTTTGTCGCTTGTATCCTTATGAACTATATTGACTGTTTCCTAGTGTGATTTGATTGCTTATTGTACCCTATGACTATCATTAAGTGTTGTACCTTATGATTCTTGTCTCTTGAATGCATCTTTTCTTTTATGTATACTGAGAGTATTTGCACCAAGACAAATTCCTTGTGTGTCCAACCACACTGGGCCAATAAAGAATTCTATATACTGTTCCATAGTGCTTTACAGCACTCTCTGAACTACCAATGTGCTACCAATGCACTTACCATGACTCTAGCAAGGAAGAGAGGGCAAACATTCTCAGGGCAAAATGTGCCATGCTAATTGGCTTCTCTGGCAAAAGACTCAATACTGTCATCAAATCAACAGGTGCTTCAACAAGGTATTAATTTAAAGATAAGCAAAATTATGTAAAAACTTTATTGTAAGTTTGCTATTGTTTGTTTTTTCTCCTAAAAGATTTCAGTATGTTTTCAATTGATTTGTACAGCTTAAATATTATATTATAAGTGGAAAAATTCTGAAGAGATTTATATTGGTTTGATTTTTTTTTACATCTCAAAAACTGATGTTTTTAACAGGGATGTGTTATATCTATGTCTTACATCTTAGTACATCTGTGTGCACTATATGTATATCTTTACATAGCTTTAAAAAAATCTAATAAAAAGGATAACAGATGTGTTTTCTTCTGCTTAAAAAAGATAACTAAAAAATCTAATTTGCATGTAAATGCTATAGGAGCAAATTTGTAGTCCTAAACAAAGAGCTAACAACTTGTAGAATAATACCAATAAGAATTAAAGAATGTTTATCTTTATATATTTTGAAGAACAGAATATCATGGGTAATTTATAATTCTACTTAATTGAATTAATCAAGCTGCACTTTAAAATGTGCTTAAATTTAATAAGAAAACAAGCACTCCTTGCTGCTTTGATAATTGAAAGGCCAAATGTTGGGGAAAGAAAAATAAAGGATAAAAATAAAATGGGAATAGTTCAAATATTCTGTTATGTAATATATTTTCATTTTTAATAGGAAAGGGAGAAAAAAATCATGATATATATATATACTGTTCAGCTTCCTTTGGGTATTATCCCACGTCATTGTAGTTGTGCTTAAAGCCCCTGTCACACTCCACCAATGGATGGAAAGAGGATGTAAAACGGACAAAAAAGTTTGCCATCCGTTGGTTAACGCGATGTATCCATTCTGTACTCATTGCCTCCGTTTTGCTTCCTCTCTATCTGTACAGCATCTGTTTATTGACGTTTCATCCGCTCAGAAAGTTTGGAACTGCTCAAAACTTTTGAGCGGAAAATGTATCCAATATGTCCGTTCTGCAACCGCTAGGCATCCGCTACGCATCCGTTCTGCATCCGTTACGCATCCGCTATTTCCGCTAGGCATCCGCTGCACATCCGCGCAACTCACATCCGCTCGGATGCAGGGAGGAAGCGGAACGGACGCAGAACGGATGCCTAGTGGATGCAGAATGGAAACAAAGCATTTAAAATGGAAAAAACGTTCGCAGAGGGGAC
>BHFT01075057.1:0-14118 GCA_004320025.1 Laticauda laticaudata | reverse complement strand
GTGTGGAATTGAAAGTACATTCCATTCATATTTTCTTCAAAGACTGATTAGATGGCTGAAGCTTCTGCCGGGAAAAATCTAATTGGAGAGCATGATTGATGACTCTTGGCTATGAACAGTTTTCATTGGATGATACACCCAGAGGGGCGGGGGGAAAAGCAGGATCAAGGGTGACAATGAATTACGTATCTCAGAGTTGGCTACGCCCAGGTTAATGCCAGACATAGAATGTTAACTTCAAATAAATCTTTTTCAGTATTGGGAGTGTGGCTCGAGGTTCATGATGATTTGATTGGAATAACCGCTGGAACTGTGATATAGGTAGTTCTTTAATGACCACAATTGAGCCCAAAATTTCTGTTGCTAAGGGAGACGGTTGTCATGTGAGTTTTGTCCTACCTTTCTTATCACAGTTGTTAAGTGAATCATTGCAGTTGTTAAGTTAGTACTACAGTTATTAAGTGAATCTGGCTTCTTCATTGACTTTGTCAAAAGGTCATAAAACATGATCATATGACCCTGGGACACTGCAACCATCATAAATAGGACCCAGTTACCCAATGTCTATGGAGATTCTCACTCATCCAGGTCATAGTTTCCCCAAAGATGCTTTTTTCAAGAGGCAACTGGACTTTCTTGTTTTTTCTTTGAAGACATTTCACTCCTCATCTGAAAAGCTTCTTCAGTTCTGACTGAATGGTGGGGAACTTCAGTCAGAGCTGGAGAAGCTTCTTGGATGAGGAGCAAAATGTCTTCAAAGAAAAAACTGGAAAGTCCAGTTGCCTCCTGAAAAAAGTACCTTTGGGACAACCAGTTGCCAAGTGTCCGAATTTTGATCACATTACAATGGAAATGCTCCAAAGGTTGTAAGTGTGAAAAATGTCATAAGTCCTTTCTTTAGTGCCACTGTAACTTTGAATGGTTACTAAACAAACTATTGTAAGTAGAGGGCTAATTGTATCTATTGCCTCTAGAATATCAACTATCTCAGGTTTTTTTTCCTGAACCCCAAGGATAAGGGCATTCAACTAAACGGGTTTTGGAAAGATTGGTAGAAACCACACCAAGCCTGAAAATGCCTTTTTTTCTGCCTAAAAGAAGGTGTTAAATTCTTAGTCATCGTAAAAGGTCACCTATAAATCCGGATTCTGCTATTAAATAACATCCTGTTAACCTTCAGCTGGTACTCCTGGTTACGTGAGATATTTTACTGCTGAATAGTGAGATATTCAGGTGTGCTACTCATGCCCTGTTTCATAAAGATCTCTGTGTACAATTGGAGGCATCTTTATCTTTCATAATGAATAATTAGCGGAGGGGTTGATTAACCACTGCCAACTGAGCAAATAACCTACGGCAGTGCAGGGGTAACCAACCCTGGGGCCCCAGCCCACTATTGGGCCTTAAGCCTTTTGGAACTGGGCCACTGAAGTGGGGGGGGGACTTGAGTGCCTGCACGCATATATCCCCACTCACATGAATACTAGGCGAGCACATGCACACGTGCTCCAATTGTGCAAGCAGCGAGCCAGTCAGTGGTGGGATTCAAATTTATTTTACTACAGGTTCTATGGGCATGGCTTGGTGTCATGGCATGGCATGGCTTGGTGGGCATGGCAGGGGAAGGTTCCTGCAAAATCCCCATTCCCTCCCCACCCCACTAACCTGCTTTCCACCTCCGTTCTCCTGTGCAGGGCAACCAAAGGAGACCCAGCCAGTCAGCTGGGACTCAATGGGAGGCAGAGAATAGATGGGGGGTTAGGGCCAGTTGGTTCTCCGAACTACTCAAAATTTCTGCTACCGGTTCTCCAGAACTGGTCAGAACCTGCTGAATATCACTTCTGGAGCCAGTCCACAAAGCCAAAAAGGTTGGGGAACTCTGACCTAATGGGTAACCATTTAAATTGTCTTAATGAACAACCACTTAAATACAGTATGAGCCAGCAGTGTGTGCTTCAGCCGCCAAAAACGTCAACACATTCCTAGGCAGAGGGAAAGAATCATGACCACATGAAGTGTGAGTGCTTCTTTATAGTGCCCTGCTAAGATCACCCTTGGAATACTGCATCCAGTTTGGGTTGCCACAATATAAAAAAGTAGTTGAGACTCTAGAAAGAGTACAGAGAAGATGATTAGAGGACTGGAGGCTAAAAGGTATGAAAAACATATGCACGAATTGGGTAGGTCTAGTTTAATGAAAAAAAAAGGAGAAAAAAAAACATGATAGCAGTGTTCCAATATTTAAGGGGCTGCCACAAAGAAGAGGGGGTCAACCATTCTCCAAAGAACCTGAAGGCAGGACAAGAAGCAATGGATGAAATCAAGGAGAGAACTGATCTAAAACGAAATAGAAATTCCTGATAATGAGGAAAATTAACCAGTGGAGCAACTTGCCTCCAGAAATTGTGGGTGCTCCATCACTGAAGGCTTTTAAGAAGAAATTGGACAACCATTTGTCTAAAATGATATAGGGTCTCCCACATGAGCGGAGGGTGGACTAGAAGACCTCCAAGGTGCCTTCCAGATCTATTATTCTGTTAAATGTTTTGGGATGGCAATTGCCAGACCTATGGTCATTAGCCACAGTTATTCCTACATCCAAAAAAAGGGAGAGCCCAGCCTACTTGAAAATTACAGACCAATCTCATTATATTGTGTCACCTGCAAAGTCATGGAATCAATCATCAACCAATCCATTGCCCTCCACTTAGAGACAAACAACCTACTCTCTAGCAAACAGTTTGATTTCAGGAAAAACATGTCCTGTAATCTACAACTCTTATACTGCAGAAACATTTGGACTATGTTCATATTTATACTTGTTTTCTCATACATGCTTGACAAACAAAAATAAACAAATAAATCTCCAGATTTCTCAGCCACCAAGACTCAGTAAATTGCAGTTGACTGTTTGAAGAAAATTCCCTTGCAGGCGACAGAACCATGCTGGAAAAGGAAGAATTTGAAAGCCAAAACAACATTTTTATTCCTAGAATGCAAGGAATCTAGATTTTAGAAGTCTTGCCTCACTGCTGGCACAGGAACATTAAATGTGCATGAAATAGAGTAATTGCCACAGCGTTGCTGTTTTGTAGCACCCCAGGAAGGGACGGGGGGGGGGGGGGAAANGGCTGCCATAAGTAACGGGGGGGGGGGGGGGGGGGGGGGGGGGAAATAGACATGCTGTTTCATGTCTTATTATGGGTAACCTTTAGCGAATGCTAATTGCAGCTGTAATTTCATGTTGAAAACCCTGTTAGGGGTATGGAGCTGATTAATTATCAACCGCCCCCTTCCACGTATAAAATCAGAGAACATATGTGCATCATCCTTCTTCAGAACTGAAGAAGCTTTTTGGGTGAAAAGCGAAATGTCTTCAAGCAACAAAGCCTTTTGAAAAATCATCTTTGAGACTTTCTCCATTTCCAGTTGGACTTTGACACTTTCGAGAACATGTTTGATGTGGTACCAAGGGGCGCCGAAAGAGGGGATCTCAAAAGATACAATTTCTTTACAGCAGGGGGAGTCAAATGTTTAAAAGTGCCTTTGTTTGGGCCCTCTTGTGATTAAAAAATATTAGCATCTTCTCCAAGATGAGGACAATTTCTGGTGACTCCAAGGACATCTTCTTGCAGTTTTCTTGGTGATATCACAGAAGTGATTTAACAGAGTCTTCATGAGAAGAAATTGTCAGGAGAAATCTTCAGAAGTTGTAAATGCTCCAGCACTGGAAGTTTTTCAGAAGAGATTGGATAACCATTTGTCTGAAATGTTATAGGGTTTCCTGCTTGAGCAGGGGGTTGGACTAAAGTCCTCTAAGATCCCTTCCAACTCTGTTATTCTATTCTATTCTATTCTATTCTATTCTAGTTTCTATTCTATTCTATTCTAGTTTCTATTCTATTCTATTCTATTCTGTTCTATACTCATTCTCTTCTCTTCTCATCTCTTCTCATCTATTCTATTCTATTTTCTATTCTATTCTATTTTCTATTCTATTCTATCCTCATTCTATTCTATTCTATACTATTTTCTATTCTATTCTATTCTATTCTATTCTATTCTTTCCTCATTCTATTCTATTCTATCCTCATTCTATTCTATTCTATTCTATTTTCTATTCTATTCTATTCTATTCTATTCTATCCTCATTCTCTTCTCATCTATTCTCATCTGTTATATTCTATTCTATTTTCTATTCTATTCTATTCTATCCTCATTCTATTCTATTCTATCCTCATTCTATTCTATTCTATTCTATCCTCATTCTATTCTCATCTCTTCTCATCTCTTCTCATCTATTCTGTTCTGTTCTATTCTATTCTATTCTATTCTATTCTATTCTATTCTATATTCCTATTCCTATTCCTATTCCTATTCCTATTCCTATTCCTATTCCTATCCTATCCTATCCTATCCTATCCTATTCCTATTCCTATTCCTATTCCATTCTATTCTCCTGCTTTCTTCTTTCAGTTTCCAGTCTAGGTTACTAACTTCAAATTCTTTATAAGTCTCCTAGCTAAGGATTAATCCGATCTGATCCTGATTAGCTTCTGAGCCCAGATTTGGCCATCCCGATGCTGCCTTATGTTACAGTATATCCTTCTGAGCTGTTATTACACAGTGGCACATTTTGCTATTGTATATGCACCCACACATCTCACACTTATTCCAAACCACCACCTACTAGGCCTCCCTGGGTCTCTGGGAACATGTCTCAAATCTCAAGATTTATTATCAGCACTGAGTAGGCCTTTTTGTGAAGAGAGTCTGGACTGTTTGCTGACACTGAAACCTGTTAAGAATTTTATCAATGGCTGCAGTCAGAAAATATTTTCTGAGGGTAGATAATGGCTTGAGTCTGTGCCGATAAATGACTGGCAAACTCTGTTTCGAAGATCGCCTCTGTTTCCCAGGGGTCTAAGAAAAATATATTAATAATAGCTTAGGAAATGCCAAGGAGAGCATTAATGCAGCTGAGATAATGAACATTTGCAATTATGAGTAGTTCTCGATTTACAACTATTCATCTAGTGACCATTCAAAGTTACAACAGCACTGACAAAAGTGAACTTATGACCGTTTTTAAACTTACGACCATTGCAGTACCCCCATGATCACGTGATCAAAACTCCCACACTTGGCAACTAACTCGTATTTATGATGGTGTCCTGGGAACACGTGACAAATTTTTGCGACTTTCTACCCAGCGGGGTCCATGGGGAAGCCAGATCCACTGAACCACCATCTTATTAGCTTAATGGCCACAGTGATTCACTTAAAAATGGTGACTGGAAAGGCCATAAAGTGGGGCAAAAGTCACTGAACAGATGTCTCGCTTAGCAACAGAAATTTGGAACTCAATTGTGGCTATAAGTTGAGGACTACCTGTGCATAGGTTTCTCATAAGAGCAGTGTTACGATTTCATAACTGTTCAGAGTTACCACTGCCTGTGAATGGCAGCTTTACAGCCTGTAAAGCACTTATGTGGGCTGCTGGGGGTTCGCAAGCGTTCGGGAGAGGCCCAAGCTAAGATTTTGCGTAGTTTGGAGAACCCCAAAATCCCACTCCTGGCTGGCCCCACCCATCCCATCCCTCCCCTCCTAGGAGTCCCCACGTGGCCCGTTTTGGATGCAGGTTAGTGCAGGGCACATGTGGAGGCTCAGGGAAGGCGAAAAATGGGCCTCCCGGAAGTTTGGGAAGGCTGGAAATGGGCCCGTTTCTGGCTTCTAGAGAGCCTCCGGAGCCTGGGGAAAGTGAAAACAGCCTTTCTGTGGGCTTGAGGAAAGCCTCCAGAGCCTGGGGAAGGCACAAAATGGGCCTCCCGGAAGTTCCCGGAAGGCCGAAAATGGGCCTGTTTCCAGCCTCCAGAGCGCCTCTGGAGTCCAGGGAGGCTATTTTCGCCCTCCCGGAGGCTCAAAGAAAGCCTCTAGAGCCCAGGGAGGGGAAAAATGCCCCACCACCATGGTGCAGGAGGCTGACTAGGCCACACCCACCCAGCAAACAAGCAGAGAACTTGTTTGCTAAAATTTTTGAAGCCCACCCCTGGTTATGCCATCATGCTTCCTCCCTGATTATGTGACCATATTTTAGGCAGTGAAGCTATGTTGGAGACCCCATCAGTTAATGAGCTCTGACTGGTGGATCTCGGAAGTCAGCCTTCTCTTTTGTTGGTCTCACCCTGTGGGATATACTCTCCCCAAAGGTGAGGCAGCCCCTCTCCCCCTTCCAAAAAGGGTCCATGACAACTTGCCAATGGACAACTTGCTGCGTCCAAGTCACCACAGCCAACTCGCCACAAGACAACTCACTAGGGTCAGCTCCCTGTGTGGACAACTCGCTGGAGGACAAGAGTTACACCAGGGGTCTTCAAACTTGACAGCTTTAAGACTTGTGGACTTCAACTTCCAGAATTCCTCCTCCAGTCATGCTAGCTCAGGAATTCTGGGAATTGAAGTCCACAAGTCTTAAAGCTGTCAAGTTTGAAGACACTTGGATTAGATAAATAGATAGATGAGAGAGAGGCAGAGAGAGATGGATGATAGATAGATTAGATATATAGATTAGATAGAACAATAGATAGATGGATGGATGATAGATTAGATTAGATAGATCAATAGATAGATACATGGATGATACATCGATTAGATAGAACAATAGATGGATGGATGGATGGATGGAAGATGGATTAGATCAGGAGGTCTTCAAACTTGACAACTTTAAGACTTGTGGACTTCAACTCCCAGAATTCCTCCTCCAGTCATGTTAGCTCAGGAATTCTGGGAGTTGAAGTCCACAAGTCTTAAACTTGCTAAGTTTGAAGACCCTTGAGTTATACCAGTATCAAAGAAATGGTGGAATAGAACTGTTAAAGAAAGGATGCAGAGGAGGGACAGAATAAAATGTGAATGACAACAGTTGAAATGTTTTTATTTATTTATTTTAAATAATTAAATTGAATTGTTAAATTGTCATATGGCGAGCTGTCCTATGATGAGTTGGGCATGGCAAGTTGTTCTGCAGTGAGTTGGCCATAACGAGTTGGCTACAAGTTGGCCACAATGTGGCAAATTGTCCCATTTCATCCAAATAGGAGTTAAAACATGGCCCAGGGATCATGCAGCCATGGGGCTTGTTAGTCCCCTGAAAGCCTCCCCTCCCTTTGCCTTTTAACTAATTTTAATCCTTTACCTCCTCTTAAAATGTTTAACTTTTGTACACACTGTTTTATATCTTAACATTTTATTGTACGGCACCCAGAATCCCTCTTGGTGGGAGGTTGATTGTTCTATTTTTGCTGCCTTCCAGACAGGACCAATAATGAGTTTCCCAGCTGGAAGGAAAAATATTCCTTTATTTCCTTTCTTTCTTTGGCCTTGGGGTTGGATTAACAGCTGTGGGGTTGGGAGAGTGGGAGGGGACAAAATTAGTTAATATAATATAATATTAGCAATAGTGATACATTATCTGGTATTTTGGGGTGTTGGGTGGTTTGTTTGCTTTGCTTTGCATACTTCCACAATAGCAATAGCACTTAGACTTATATACCGCTTTACAGCTCTTTCAAAGGAGTTTTACAGAGTCAGCCTCTTGCCCCCAACAATCTGGGTCCTCATTTTACCCATCTTGGAATGATGGAAGCCTGAGTCAACCTTGAGCCTTGGTGGGATTTGAACTGCCAAATTGCAGGCTGCTGGCTGAAGAAGTAGCTTGCAATACTGCATTTTAACCACTGCGCCAGAGAAGCTCCAGTGCTTGTGGTCTGACTATTCATTTATTCATTCTTTATTTATTAAATGTCTATGCTGCCCAATTCACTGATAATGTCAGCTTGGAAGCCATTTTTCTTTGAGGCTTCTGGGCTGCCACATTTAGCGCTTGGGAATTTGGGAGTGGGGTTTCAAGGAGCGGTGGAAGATTAGCTACAACATTCCTTTCCCAGAAAGTCAAGGACATGGTACCCTGCACCTGGAGGGGAGTGACTGTGGGTATTCTCCAGTTTGAACAAAGTAACAAGTGGACCATATGATGGACGATTGGGTGCAGGGGTTGGATTTTGGGTTTTATTTTAGGTTAGGGAAAAACTCTCAGATTTGAGTTTTCCCCAGATGTGCCAATATGATATCTCTAATAAAATGGATATTTGGCAAGATGATATTCTCAGAGTCTTTTTTTTTTTGAGTGGTTATTGCTTAGAACGCTGACAGATATGGTATCTCTGGGCAGCTTTCAAGCAACGAAAATATAAATATAAAAATGTAGATAAGCTTTGGTTTATATGGATACATAGCATCTTTCTATGCAGTTGAGGATTGAGAAATATTATTTAATTAACTGATTAATTTCTACACCGCTAATTTCACTGCTGTGATCCTGGGCAATTTACAAACATCATAAAATAATACAGAAACATGACTAAAAAATACAGTGAAAAAACAGAACAGGCTTGACAAGTTTGGAAACGAAGAATTACAGTTTGATTGGGTTAATAAAAAAAAAATACCTGTGATTATTCCCTATGAAGTTTCATTTATTGGAAGGAAGTGTTGAATTGCTGCTGAGAATTGACGCATTTTCAGTAGAAAAAATAGCTGGAAGTTGATGCTGGATGATTATTTAAATACTACAGATGAAATAGCTCTTTTTATCAATACTTCCTCATTGGCTAGGCAATTCAGCTACTAGAGCACCAGTTTTGTGATGAAGAACTGATTCAATTAGAGGGTGAATGGGAAAGGTTTCGTTTTTTGTTTTTTGATGGGCCAGAATTCAGCCTTTGTTCTGCTACCTCAAACAATCGCAGTGAATGATCTTAACTGAAGAGTTTGGTCCTCTCAGCTGGTAGCTAGGAATACTTATTTATGAGAATTCTTCGTACAATGTTAGAAAAGTATCTGTATTGCCTTGGGCCCAGCCTCCAACCTCTGTCAAAGAGAAATCTTACAATGTGTTGAATAAATATGCTCCTCGGTGGAGGCTGAACTTTAGGGCTCAGATCCAATCTGGCAAAGCTCAGGAGGTCACCTGGACAATCAGGTCAACTAGGAACCTGGGCAGCTCCCAAAACAACGGCTGAGGTACAGAATTCTGCAGCCCGAACAGGAAGGAATTCAAGTCACTTCAAGATTCATAAAAAGCAGGGGGAATGAGGGTCACAAGTCTACAGTTGGCCTCATGGAAAGATATTGTGCCTCATATGAGCCAGCCATGTGCTGCAGCTGCCAAAAAAGCCAACACAGTTCTAGGCTGCATAAACAGAGGGATAGAATCAAGATCAGGTGAAGTGTTAATACCACTTTATAAGGCCTTGCTAAGGCCACACTTGGAATGCTGCATCCAGTTTTGGTTGCCACGATGTAAGAAAAATGTTGAGACTCTGGAAAGAGTGCAGAGAAGAGCAACAAAGATGATTAGGGGGACTGGAGACTAAAACATATAAAGAACGGGTTGCAGGAGCTGGATATGTCTACTTTGGTGAAAAGAAGGACTAGGGGAGACATCATAACAGTGTTCCAATATCTAAGGGACTGCCCCAAAGAAGAGGGAATCAAGCTTTCTCCAAAGCACCTGAAGGCAGGACAAGAAGCAATGGATGCAAACTAATCAAGGAGAGAAGCAACCTAGAACTGAGGAGAAATTTCCTGACAATGAGAATAATGAATCAGTAGAATAGCTTGCCTCCAGAAGTTGTGAATGCTCCAACACTAAAAGTTTTTAAGAAGAGACTGGATAACCATTTGTCTGAAATGGTAGAGGGTTTCCTGCCTAAGCAGGGGGTTGGGCTAGAAGACCTCCAAGGTCCCTTCCAACTCTGTTATTCTAAAAAAAATTCCTGCCTTTATTTATTTAACCTGTGTGAGAGGAGTAATGGCTATATGAAGACTTTGGACTTTATTTCTTTATTTAACAAATATATATTGACACCCAATTTACACACAGGTGACTCTGGGCAGTTTAAAACTTTAAACATAGAAACTGTCCCTTCCTCCCATGGCAACATCTAACATTTGATCAACTCCCTCTACTTTCGTGGTTCCCCTGCCTGCTGACAAAACCATATGAACCAATTACAGCTTTGGAGCAAGCAGTGTTAAAAGGCAGCCTCATTGGAACGAACTGGGAAATGGCATGGTTTGGAGTTATTGCTGCCAGGGATTAGTTTACAATTCACACTTGATGTGCCAAGCGTTGATGGGGAAAGCCACAGTCTTGCCTCCCTATTTAGCAGTAGCTGAGCATCTAGGAAGATTCCCAGGAGGCAGAGTTAATCTTTCCAGAGAGAGAGACAATCTCTTTAGCAGAAAGATAGCCAGATGGTTTCTGGACAAACAATAATTCTAGTTTGGTGGGATTTGACCTGAACCCATTTCCCCATCAGATCCCTTGTAGGTATTGGGATTTCATCACTTACTCTATTTCCAGAAATACCGGAAGTGATGAAAGAGGCCTATTATTTGGCCCGCAAAGCCTGTAGAGGCTTTCCTTAAGCCTTTGGGAGGCTGAAAAAGGCCTCAAACCGGCCGAAAATCAGCTGGGAGGTGCAGTGCAGGTAAGGGAGAGGCAGGGGCAAGGGATTGCACACGCATGTGCAGGGGGCATGGGGCGGACACGTGCATTGCCTTCTGGGTGCTGGAATGTGAGCGTGCGTGTACAAGTGTGCGCACAATTTTTGGCACAGGAGCCCAAAAAGATAAGCCACCACTGCCCTATGCCATTTCAGACAAATGGTTATCCAATTTCTTCTTAAAAACCTCCAGTTGTTGGAGCATCTACAACTTCTGGAGGCAAGCCATTCCACTGATTAATTGTTCTCATTGTCAGTAAATTTGTCCTTAGTTCTAAGTTGATTTTCTCCTTGATAAGTTTCCATCCTTTGCTTCTTGTCCTGCTCTCAGGGGCTTTGGAGAATAGCTTGACTCCTTCTTTGTGGCAGCCTATTAGATATTGGAGTACTGCTATCATGTCACCCCTAGTCTTTCTTTTCATTAAACTAGACATACCCAGGAGGGACGCGGTGGCTCAATGGCTAAGAGGTTGAGCTTGTCGATCAGAAAGGTTGGCAGTTTGCCAATTCGAATCCCTAGCGCCGCATAACGGAGTGAGCTCCCGTTCCTTGTCCCAGCTTCTGCCAACCAGCAGTTCGAAAGCATGTAGAAAAATGCAAGTAGAAAAATAGGGACCACTTTGGTGAGAAGGGAACAGCATTCTGTGCGCCTTCAGCATTCAGTCAGGCCACATGACCATGGAGACCTCTTCGGACAGCGCTGGCTCTTTGGCTTTGTAACAGAGATGAGCTGGAAACAACTAGCATGTTTTAGCCTCCTAATCATTTTTGCTGCTTTTCCCTGCACTCTGTCTAGAGTCTCTGTATCATTTTTTATATCATGGTAGCCAAAACTGGGATACAAATAGGGCACACAGTCAACATCCCAAATCAAGCGGTTGACATTGCTCATAAAATTCAGGAAGCAACTGTAAAGTCCAGGTGTAGGTGCAGAGAGATTTGGCACACTCTGTTCAAAACAGATGGCATCCCCCATGAACAGCTGATGATGCTGAAGGTAGGATGGGCATCCTCAGTGGGTGAAGAACAAAATCATACTCTCACAACCCATTCCAAGCTTTGGAACATGATCTGGATATGTATCATCTGGCTCAGAACAGAAGAGGTAAGTAAGCGGAATATGGAACGTGTTTATATGTTCCCGCAGGCTGAAAATTATTTAAAAGCTATTGTGGAGGAGGCAAGGAGGAGAAAAACGGATGAAGCGTTGATCTATCACCATACAACATAGTCTACTAAGAGAGTAGGCGGAAAGTGCATTGCCCAAATCCTCAAGATCTGTCACAACACACATACCCTTCCCATGAGAGCAGTTCTCTGGAACATCCATAACCACGGTGAAATATGCCAAGCCAGCTTCTGAGCAGAGAGGGCATGTTGGTATCAGAATTGAGAAAAGGCAGGAAAGACACAGAGCTTGTCAGCTGGAAAGCTGACAGCCCAAGTTCAAGACCCAAGTGCTGTGTGATGGAGTGAGCTTCAGTTCCTTGCTCCAGCTCCTGCCCATTTAGCAGCTCTAAAGCATGTAAATGCAAGTAGATAAATAGGTACCACTTCAGTGGGAAGATAACAAAGTTCCATGCATTTTCTGCTGACCACATGACGATGGAAATGACTTCAGGCTCCCTCAGCTAAGGGACAGAGATGAGCACTACACCCCTGAAGTGGTACCTATTTATCTACTCACATTTGCATGCTTTTGAACTGCTAGGTGGGAAAGAGTTGGAGCAAGGAACAGGAGCTCACCCCATTACATGGACCTCAAGTCTCAAACATGGGCTATAAGCTTTCTAGCTGACTGTGTTTAAAGACATGACCTTACCCAATCACCATGAGTGAATAACATATGGGCAGAACCATATACAGATTAAAAATATTAAAATCAAAATCATTTTTTTAAAAACTGCCCAAACAGGGACTTAGCAAACGCTAAACCAAAATAGGTCCACTCTGTCTTATCCAATGCCTTGCGAAAGGGCCAGACTTTTAAGACTCCTGTAAAAGAGAACAGAATGGAGCTGTTGTTGCCACTAAATTGGGGCTATTGGAGCTAAATTAAGGCTGTCCCAGCTAAAGCGTCCAACTGGTCTTCAAGAGAAGTCCCCTGTAGGTCATATGGCAGTAATCCAGATGAAAGGCACCTAAGCTGTCTGTTTTTCGTGCATTTCCCATTCTCCTAGGGGTGACATGAAAGCAGGGCTGAGTTACAGAATTCTGCAGCCCTAATAGGAATTCAAGTCATTTCAAGATTCATAAAAAAGGTGGGGAATGAGGGTCACAAGTCCTCAGTTGACCTCATGGAAAGACAGTTGTGTCTCAGATGAGTGTGCTGCAGCTGCCAAAAAAGCTAACACAGTTCTAGGCTGCATAAATAGAGGGATAGAAGCAAGAGCGTGTGAAGTGTTAATACCATTTTATCATGCCTTGGTGAGGCCACCCTTAGAATACTGCATTCAGTTTTGGTCACCACAATGTAAAAAAGATGTTGAGACTCGAGAAAGAGTGCAGAGAAGAGCAGCAAAGATGATTAGGGGACTGGAGGATAAAACTTATGAAGAACAGTTGCAGGAACTGGGCCTGGCTAGTCTGATGAAGAGAAGGACGAGGGGAGACTTGATAGCATCTTCCAATATCTCAGGGGCTGCAACAAAGAAGAAGGAGTCAAGCTATTCTCCAAAGCTCCAGAGAGCAGGAGAAGAAGCAATGGAGGAGAGAATCAAGGAGAGAATCAATGGAGGAGAGAATCAAGGAGAGAAGCAATTTAGAACTAAAGAGGAATTTCCTTAGAACAATTAATCAGTGGAACAACTTGCCTCCCGAAGTTGTGAATGCTCCAACACTGGGAGTTTTTAAAAAGAAGTTGGATGGCCATTTGTCTGCGTTTCCTGCCTAAGCAGGGGGGTGGACTAGAAGACCTCCAAGATCCCTTCCAACTCTGTTATTCTATTCTACTCCTTTCAGTGGGAAGGGAAACAAAAGTCAGGAGAATCCAGCAAATCATTTTCCTTTCCTACATCCCAAAGGAAAACAATTGCAGCGTTTGGCTGCATTCTTACCTGATTTCAAAGAGAAAGGGACAGGGTTCAGCCAAAAGCCCCAGATTCACTCTTATTGTACCTTGGAAAGGGAGAATAGGAAGTGAGTAAACCAGCCAGGATCCTTTCAGTCAAAAGGGCCCGAAAGGAAAACCCTGCCCAATTTGCATTTGTGCTTTGAACAGCAGCCCGATCTGCAGACATCAGCAATTCAGCCTTTCAAAGATCCGTCTCATTTCCTGCTAATCTCAGCACATTCAGCTGCTCTTAGGCGCAAGCTGAAGAGACAGCAGCTATAATCTGGGCATGATTTGGGTAAAAGGATTTGTAACAACAATGTCAGGAGAACCGGATGAAGAATGTTCATTTCCTTTTTTTTTCTTTTTTCCCTTGTTGTGCATCCGGTGCCTCTATTTGGGCATTTTGAACCAGTGTAGGGTAGAATGGAATGGAATGGAATGGAATGGAATAGAATAGAATAGAATAGAATAGAATAGAATAGAATAGAATAGAAT
>BHFT01075056.1:0-10578 GCA_004320025.1 Laticauda laticaudata | reverse complement strand
GGCCAGATGCAGATGAGAAACACTGTTCTAAAAGTATCACAAGAGGAAAAGAATATTCAAGTGTTAAAAGCCCTGTCAACACTGCAACCGAATGGATGTGAAAAGAGGATGTAAAAACGGAGAAAAACACTTGTCATCCGTGACATTTAACGCGACTGGTATCGCTTCTGTACTCACTGCCCTCGTTTTTTCATCCTCTTCTATCCGTTCCAGCAGTCCGTCTATTGACGTTTCATCCGCTCAGAGGGTTTTGAAGCTGCTCAAAACTTTTGTGCGGAAAATGTATCCAATGCGTCCATTCTGCATCCGCTAGGCATCCGCTAGGCATCCGTTCTGCATCCGTTCTGCATCTGCAATATCCGCTAGGCATCCGCTGCGCATACGCGCAACTCCATCCGCCTCCAGCGGTAAACGGACGCAGGAGGGAAGCGGAACAGACACAGAACGGATGCAGAACGGATGCTTAGCAGATGCAGAACGGAAACAAAGCATTTAAAATGAAAAAACGTTCGCAGAGGGGACCTGTCTCGGATATTAAGGATGTCTAGAGATGCCTAGAGGATGCAAAAGGGACACATAGTGGAAAACCTATACTGCCTATAAAAAGGGGAGCAACTCATCTGGATCCCACTTTCAGACCAGCAGCCCTGCGGTGCAGACCTCTGCAGCCTTCATCTGACTCTTGCTCTTCCACAGCATCCAGTCATGTCCACCGTGGATCGTAACAAAGTCCTTTTGGCAGCCACCATCCTCTGCAACAGTGCGAAGCCATCTAACAGGCTCTGTGAACTCTACTACGGGAAGAAAAAGAGGCGGCCAAGAAGTGTCTGGGTCTGAAGATGGATTGCCAGGAGAGCAGAGGATGGACTGTAACAACAAGCTGATGGTGGAGCTCAGGAACGAAGACACTCTGCATTCCAAAACTTCATGAGGATGCCTCCAGCCATGTTTGACAAAGTTGTGCAGCGGCTGACACCCAGGTGACCAAGGCAAACACCAACTTCCGGCCCAGCCTGGAACCTGGGCTCAAGGTGGCACTCACTCGCGCCACCTGGCCTCAGGACCACCTACAGGAGCATGCAGTACGGCTGGAGCGTGCCACACAACACCATCAGCATTGTGGTCAGAGAAGTGGTGCAGGCCATCATCGAAGAATACATGGAAGCTCCTCAGTGCCCCTCCACTGAAGAAGGATGGAAGAAAGTTGCAGAGCAGTGGTATCAAAGGTGGAACTTCCCACACACCGTTGAGCCATCGATGGCAACACGTGGCCTGCAAAGCGCCAGCCAAGTCGGGTCCACTTATTTCAACTACAAGGGCTTCTTCAGCATCATCCTCTTCACCATGGTCGATGCTGACTACAAGTTCATGTACATCGATGCTTCAGGCAATGGCTCATCTTCAGATGCCCAGGTATACAACGCCAGTCACCTCAAGGAGGGGCTTCACAGATCCAGAACCCCTGCCAAACAACACACAAAATGTGCCCTACTTCATCGTGGGGATGACGCCTTCTCCCTCACAACCTACCTCATGAAGCCCTACACTTCCAGACTCCTCACCCGTGAAGAGAGATCTTCAACTACAGACTGTCCAGGGCAAGGCGGGTGGTGGAGAATGCCTTTGGCATCCTGGCCAACAGGTTCCAGGTACTTCTCACCACCATGCAGCATCGCCCAGAGACCGTGAAGAGGATCGTGGAAGCTTGCTGCATCCTGCACAATCTCATGCGCACCTGCTACCCAGTCTTGCAGAACAGGCTCGTGGACCTCCAACAAGTCAATGGGGACATGGAGCCTGGGGAATGGAGGCAAGGGCAAAACCTGATAGACACTGAGGATTTGCAAGGCCCCAACAGAGCCTCACGTGAAGGGAAGAAGCAGCGCAACCTCCTGAGACACTGGTGCAACTCCCCAGCTGGAGCAGTGGAGTGGCAAGACAGGATGATAGATGACTAATGGATGCTTCCTTCAGCCTGTCTCATCACACTGATGAGATTGGCCATGTATGTTGGGTGGGCCTACAATGAACAGGGCATTTAATAAAGAGTTGTGGTTTATGTTGACATGTGTGGATGATTGATTACATTATTATTGATAATAAAGGGCCATATGTGTGGCACCGCGAGGGTGGACCATACAATCCCACTATGCTTGCACTGGAGGTTATCTATCCCACTGCTTATCCTAACCCATCCCACAGCTATTACACATCCCACAGGTATCCCTGCCCATCCCACTGCTATCTTAACCCATCCCTCAAGCATGCAAAGGCTTAAACCATTTCTAAAAGTTTCCATCAAGACTTTATTAAAAAAAGAAATGAAGCAAGTGTGTGAATCAAAGATAGACTTTATTAAGAACAAGCTATAAAACAAAAATGAGTCTCTGGCACTCCTCTTGGTCGCTCAGTCTCAGGGGTGAAGGGTCCAGGTGCTGTGGAGGTGGCTGGTGCTGGAGTGCTTGTCTGAAGCGCCATTGGGGTGCAGCATCAGCATAGTCACCAGCAGAAGCACCACCGCCATAAGCAACATCATCAGCTCCTCCAGAAGCAGAAGCAGCAGAAGCTCCAGCCCCAGAAGAGCGAGCCCATGCTACCAAAGCCCCAGCAGAACCAGAGTGAGGGCCAGGGTGTATGGTGGCCCTGTCCCTCTTTGCCAGGGCTGGCAGCAGATGGCTGAGGCTTTCTGTTCTTCCCATGGTTGTTGGGTTGCTGGCTGGCAGGGATGCTGGCAGGAACCAAGGCTGGCAGGAAGGCAGGCACCAAGGCTGGCAGGCAGGCATGAACCAAGGCTGGCAGGCAGGCAGGAACCAAGGCTTGCAGGAAGGCATGCACCAAGGCTTGCAGGCAGGCATGAACCAAGGCTGGCAGGCAGGCAGGCAGCCAAGGCTGGCAGGGAGGCTGGCAGCAAGGCTGGCAGGAGGCTGGCAGCAAGGCTGGCAGGGAAGCTGGCAGCAAGGCTTGCAGGCAGGCATGCAGGCAGGGCAGGCAAGGCTGTCAATCCGTCCAGCAGCAGGTCTTTCCTCTGAATGGTGACCTGCCCAAGCTGCTTCCCTTATATCTGCGGGGCTTACGCAATGCATCCTCCCCGCATGCGCAATTAACGCTAGGCATCTGTTAGGCTTCCGCTGTGCATCCGCTTCATCCGCTGTGCATCCACTCTGCATCCACTGTATCCGTTCCGCGTCTGCTTTGGTGAGGCCCCCCGGAAGCCCTGCGGATGTACCATCTGCTCTCATCCGTTTCCATCTGCTAGGCTTCCGTTCTGCATCCGTTTTCCATCCGCTCTGCATCTCCCCCCGTCCGTTCCTTTCCGTGTTATCCGCTCTGTTTATGCAAATTTTTGCCCCTTTTGAGAGCGGAAACAACGGATGAACAGAACATTTTTCTCGTCCGCTGTGTCCTTTTTACAAACGTTTTGCATCCGTTGGGCAGTGTGACAGGGCCTTTAAGCTTGTGATCTATATCATGTACAGATTATCTGCCATGTCCTGTGCTTAATTATCTATGAAAGATTTTAATGGTACGAACAATAAATTGCCAAGTGAAATAGCTAAATGTCAGCAAGCCTTTTTGTAGCCAATTGTTTATTGGTAATTGGTGACTGGAAGATTTCTGTTCGAGATATACAGTATTATGGTTGCTTCTATGAAAACATTTGCCTAGATAATTCAAATAATTTCTAAAATTTAATCAATGTGTTTGGCTGATTCTTAATGTTTTTGTTCTATTGTTCACAATCCTCTTCTCCATTTCCATTCAAAAATTTCCAGGCTTGTTCACTACTTTCCTGCAAGAATAAAAGCTCCACAAACATTTTTGTATGTGACAAACTATTCATTTTTTCCTTGTCTCCTTCTCATATCTGTTTTCTAGCATTTCTTGAATTTTCTAATCCAGGTCTATACTTGCTAGCACATTATTCATTCTTTTCCCCCTTTCGTTTCTCATTTTGCTTAAGTATGAGATCATCTCCTTTTTCCTCTGCTTTTTGATATGCCCTTACCATTAGCTTCTTCCAGAGCTGGAAGTGGCAATACAAAGGTGTCACTGAATTGAGGTGACAGTATAATAAGGCTTGTGTTTTTTACTTACTCTAGGCTGTGTGGCAAACATTATCCTATCTCGAGTGAGACAATGATATTTATCTACCTGGCTTCAGTATGTAGAATGAAAAGAGAACTATCTTTTTTTTGATAGGATATTACATAAGTGCCACTCTTTTGAATTTTCATAAAACATCCTATGCTTCCTTTAAATCATGAGGTGGATCTCTTATTTCTATTTACAATAATAATCTATAATAAAATGTTAAAATCTCTCAAAACATTTTTAATTCTAAAGCATACATGGTAAAGAATTATCTATGCAGAACAGAAGAATGCTTCTACTTTACAATTTTATTTCTAGCTGAATTGAATTAATGGATAACCTGCAAGTTTTATCTCCAGAAGTTAAATCATAGTAAGGAGAATCATTTGTTTTTCTTTTCAGAGAAAAACCGAGTTGCTGAGATTTCTGAACCCATTTTATTTTATCCGGTATTTTAAAGAAAAGTTTCCCTTAAATATTGATAGATATAAGTAAATCTCAGTAATCTTAAAATAATTGGTTGAAATCAAATAAACTAAATTTATAATATCTACAATATATTGACATACCCAATTATTTTAATAAGATATTTGAAGAATTGCCATTATCTCAAAGCATTTGAACTAACACTATAATGTTTCCATAAACTATAAGCAGTTGCTAGATAGTGAGATGAGCAGCATATAAATTTAATAAATAAAATAACATTAGTTAAAAATGTTTTTATATAAAATAATATCTTATAGCAGTAATATTTATGAATGTTGCTTCCCATTATTATTCAGAACTATGGTTCATATGGGAAAAATATGGGAAAAGTTATGTTATTTGAGTCAGTTATAACAAAGACAAATGGATCAATAGATGAATTAATATGCTGAATCCACAAAAGAGATTATCTACACAGCAACAAACAGCTAGCAAAGCTGAAGGGACTGCATAAAACACCTCATTGTAGTAAAAATAGTAATAATAATAATCTGTTATGAAACCAGGTCAACTATAAAAAGCTCTCTTCTAATAGCAGTCAAGCACTTTGTGAGAATTAAAAAGTGCCAAAGTTATTTGTGCAATTTTTAAGGGGAGAAGATCTGAGATAAATGTCAAAAGCCATTTTATTCCCTCACTTTTCTTTATACAATTAGTGCTGTTATTATTGTCACCCAACTGACATAGTCACTGAAATATTATTACTTACTGCACTTTGGGGAAATTATAAAAGTCTCACTTTTTAATTAGATAACTTTGTTCTCGTATGCTTTACTGAGCAGCATTAGGGGGACCAATGATGTTAATATATTAAAAAAGACAAGAGATTGTCTATATAGAAAGAGAAAACTATATTTACTTGGGAACAAAAAAGTGGTTTGTTTACTATTTTCAATTTTAACATTCAGTTTGAATGTTAGAGATATAAAACATTAAGAATAACGTGAAATAATTTTAAATTGTCACAGAGTAAATTTATTAACAATTCTTTACAAACCACAGACAAGACATCTCCACCTTTGTCACAGTAAAGGATTTAGTACACAAAAATAAATATTTGCCTCTCAAATAAAATGGATATATTCATTTAGTTCCAAGTTTATGTGGCAATCTTACATTTCTACATATCTTGGCATTTCTACATATCTTGGCATTTCTACATATCTTGGCAATGATCCATTGTTTATCTCATATCCATATTTAAATTTCTGTATGTTTTTCATTTAAATGTTGAATACATAAATAGATACAGTTTCTTATTTCTATAGTATATGTGTATGCGAGTGCAAGTGTATTCAATACTTGAATAAGTATTGACTTCTGATTACTGCCTGGACATGTCCCTGCAGTTTTCTTGACAATATTTCAGAAATGGTTTGCCATTTCCTCTTTCCTAGAGTGCTTGGCTGAAGGTTACCCATCTGGTTTTGTCTTTCGAGATGAAGTGTATCTCACACTCTTCGATTTTCTAATCCAATGCTTCAATCAAATTGGTTCTTTTTTACACTATATAGCTATTTTTATATCTTATTTGCCTATCTTATAAATTTTTCATCTTCTTTCTCTTTCTCCTGACTTGCTTGATATTGTTGAGAATTACCAGGCTATCATCCTTGACCCTGACTAACTTTCTTCTTTTCAATACAAAATAATTAAAATCCGTTGTATCTTTCTGGAGTCTTAGCCACCTTTGAGTCATTCACGGATTGGCTCTCCTGATTGCTTGCTGGTATTTTTGAAACTTGGTTAGTATTTAAGCTGCCTCTAGGATTTTGATACTTGAGTTAATGCAGAGAGTAAGGATAACCTTGATGGAGAGGGCCAGACCCATTACTAGAGCAATGGGGAGGAAAACATATTTTAAGCCCCAGACAAGCAGAAAGCAATTCAGACAGACACCTCTGTAATTCCCATGGGTATAAGAAGGGGAGGAATCTTACATAATGAGATTTGCAAGATTCCGTTACTATAGTACTAAGTACTGTGAGGTGGAAGCAGATAAAAAAACCACCAAAAGATTCGTTGATCCAAGGAAAACAAGGTTTTATTCACGTGTCTGCAGAGACGGGTCCCCTCAGGCATTGAAGGAACACAGAGCAAAATTCAGGCAGCATTTTTATCCCCTCTTACGAGGCCTTGGCTCACATTCTTTCTGTTTTCAAATTGCTACATATATTTCGAAGGTTCATACTAGCTCCCTATCTAGCAAAAGCAGTTACACGGTTTCTGACATCGCAGCACTTTATTACAGTTCCCCATTGTTCTAGCCTTATCTTGTTTTTTTCTCTTGTGCACAAACTGGAACACTTTCTTATTTAGCAGAACTACTGAGTTTTGAGACACACTTCCTTATTCAATTCAATGGGCCATCCAACATGGCTTCGGTTCTGCTCACAGTACTATAGTACTATAGTACTACTAAGTACTCTAGTACTAAGTAGTACTAAGTACTACGAGTACGATACTGCTAAGACTACACTATAGTCTTATTTTTCCTGTGGAGCTCATTCTCTTTCTGGACTCAGATACTTTTCTTGGGTCTATGATTTCCTTTAAATTGGCCCATTAATTTGGTCATTTCTGCTTCCCCCTTCATTCCTGAATTGTTTTTTTTTTTATGCCTTTGGTCATGCTCTTCATATTAATTCACTTGTGCCAAAACCTATTAGCACCTCCCAATGTTGTTCTCTGTGATCCACATTATAGCTACCATGTTTTTCTCCTCCAAGCACACTTATTCCAGGTCCAGAACCAGGTCCAGAACTTTGCTAAGTTAACTTTGTTAAGATTGCTGGAGTTCACATGGTCCAGCTAACTGAATTGTATCACATTTCTGAGGGGAAGAGAAAAAAGAGATCTCCTTCAGAAAAAAAGAAGAAAATAAAACTCACCCTGAGAGTGCAGCAGCAGTCCACTCTTATTACTTAATTATTATATTATTATATATTTAATTATTATTTAACTGACAGACTCAAGAGTCTAGGAGAATAAAAAAAAATCTTCATTTGATGACATCCTGGTGAGACTCTAGAGGACATTTTATTATTGACAAACCCCATCAAAAAGGCATTTTTTTTCTAACTACCGCATGCTGAGAAAAGAACTTTGAAAATGACCATAATATCTAGATCTAGGTTTGGCAGCCTGTGGCCCCAAAATTTCATGAAATCTTTGCCCATATTCTGTGGCTCTCAGAGCCTCTTGTAACCATAAGTAGTAACACTGTAATTAAAGACGGTAAAACTGTTGAAAAATTTAAGACAAATATAAGCTTTCAAATTGGAACAAACATACTTCTAAAGGCAGCTTCCAGCCCACTTAAATGTGTGATGAGCTCCTACAGACCTTAAAAATTGTAAGTGTAACTGTTGATCTAGGTAGGTAGGAGAGAAATATTGCAACTGATAATCAATCTAACGCAGATATTTTTGTTGTTATGTCACAACTAATTTTTATTTCTGATTTTTGTTTCTATTTGTATATAATTCATAATATCCATCTAAGTTCACATAAATAATCCTATTTGAATAGAGTAAATGATTCCAAATAAACCAAAATTTTTCTGAAAATGATGCTTAGTTATATTGTGAAACAATTCTCTTGTATTTTGGATTTCATACATTTTTGGGTACTTCTGTGCCCAATGCATACCAGTGGTTAGTTGAGTTTATCCTTGGTCAATCCCTTTTTTTAACATTGCAGAACCCAAGGATATATGGGTCACATAATTTTATATGATGTTAGCCTCATGCCAAATACTGTAAAATTGGTCTGGAGCTAAACCATTTATCATCCCCATGAAGAGAAACAGTATGTCATCTGAAATGAAAAAAGAATTCTGAATAGTTCATTTAAACCTGCCCTTCTCCATGACTCCATATAATTGATCCTACTACCCTCAAATTATATCCCAGTGCCAGCTGGGGAAGGTTTAAGAGAAAGAAAATGTGTCTTTTCCCCCTGGAATTGTGAAGTTCCCTTTGTTTCAAAAAAATAGTTAAGAAACAGAAGTGAGGGGCCTGTGTTTCCACATTTAAATGACAGAAAATAATAGCAACTTTAGTTAAAAGTCAGTATAGTAAAGACGTTGGAATGGGACAAATTAAAGAATAACAAAGTTGGAAAGGAGTTCTACAGAGTTTGAGATCTCTAGATTTGAGATCTCTAGTGTAACCCTCCACCCAAGCAGAAGACCCTAAACCATTCCAGACAAATGACTGTCACATCTCCTTATAAAACTAAAAAGTGGTGGGACACCCACAACCTTTGAAGACAAGCTGTTTTATCAATCAGATGTTCTGTCAGGAAATTTCTCCGTAGTTCTAGGTTTTCTCTTTGATAAGTTTCTATTCATTAGTTCTTGTCTTGCCAGCAGGTGTAAGAGAGTCTCTCAAATATTGGAAAACTGCTATCCTACTGCTAAGCAAATCATTCAGGGCTTTAAATATTACAATAGTTGGCATCACAAGGACACTAGATGCATTCTATGTGCCACAAACTGTAGAAACGTACATTCTAGGAAGAAAAAGACTGAATCACTGCACAGCTGCAAGGCTGATGAAGAAATAAGCAAGAAAGAAATTTTATTTTACAGCAGGGGTGTGAAACTCACATCATCATGCAGTGTCACGTGACATATTGGGATTTCCTCCCCCCCTTCGCTAAACTGGGCATTGGCATGACTAGCATGTGACGCATCTGGTCCATGGGCTGGGAGTTTGACAGCCCTGTTCTACAGAAACATGAGGTGATCATTGCTGAGTTATAGAGAAAGACTGCTCTCTGGATGCCTCTCTGTGACACCTTGGCAGATTACCACTAACCTTTGCCCATATTCTGTGGCTCTCAGAGCCTCTTGTAACCATAAGTAGTAACACTGATTAATTTCTGCCATTTTGACTTGAAAAATTTAAGACAAATATAAGCTTTCAAATTGGAACAAACATACTTCTAAAGTATGTTTCAAGAATTCATTGTCAGACAGAAAATAGGTTCTGTTCTTCTATCCCTTGATTTTGAAATTTATTGGTAGAATGCTGTGTAGGTACAATATTATGGATACATTTTCAATCTTCCTTTATTTATCTTCCTACTGCTAAGTTTCACCAAAATCCCAGCAGTGGTAATATTATCATTTCTGCTCTAATAAACTCAGAGTTAACACCCTCCCAATCTCAATGTAGGACAATGGTTTTCAGTTCTTAATACAATACTCCCAGACTCCTGTACATGCTTCAGATGTCTTTTAAACCATCAATGAAAGCGAAAATAACTTCAAATGCTACTATGTGACAATCAAGCCCACCTTGCCTGCTTAAAACTAGACAAAGACGTGGCTGATCTCCTAAAAGCATCAGATACATTCCCTTGTATATGTCCTCAGTTTTCCTAAACAAATCAAGTTACCTTTGCCTGACAGAGTTGACATCATTAAATCACTCATGCACTCCACCAGAAAAAAGCTTATCAACATGTTTTGAAACCATTTAAAGAAAGCTTAATTTCTCTTGAAAAAAAAAATAGAGCACGGATAAGTGACTACCTATCAGCTCAAAATCAAATCCCAACCCAACAACCACTTACCGCAAACTACTACCTCAACTACAATCATAACTACAGCCAAAAATAACCACCAAACACAAGCACAAATACATTACTATCCCATTAAATATTCCACAAATGATATCTCCTGTATTCATCAGCAGACGCCATTTAATTGTTGATCAGAAACGTCTCCAAATGGCCATCTTATTTGTTCTTGAAGACACCAACGAATCAGATGAACATCACAAAAGTTTTGTAATATCATAAAGCAACTCCAAATACAACAAACATCTCTCCTGAAGATATTCATTGAAATACACAGAAGATGGCCCTGAGTTCAAATACAATGATGCGCTCTTGTGGCCCAAACATTTGTAGAGTTGTGTTTGCAAAAAGTAGAGTCCAGCAAATGTTTCAATATTAATTCATACAATAAACTCCATTTGTAAAAAC
>BHFT01075055.1:0-26601 GCA_004320025.1 Laticauda laticaudata | reverse complement strand
TTTCTTTCTTTCTTTCTTTCTTTCTTTCTTTCTTCCTTCCTTCCTTCCTTCCTTCCTTCCTTCCTTCCTTCCTTCTTTCCTCTTTTTCTAAAAAAAGAATTTCCAGCTTTTTCAAGTTGCTGGACAAAGTTCTTCAAGGCAGAGGGGAAAGGCCGCGTGCTACGTTTCTCTCCTTCCTCAGGTGCCTTCAGGGTTGGAGGTCTGCACCTCCCCCAGTTGAAACCGGCCACAACAAAGCTAAAAAAAACCAAAACAGGCACTGCCTGCTGAAAGCCTTGGGATTTTGCATCTTTTCCTTAAAACCAACACCTTTCCATGAGTTCCCCCTCTAAAATAAACGTTCGTTTCCTCAGCGCTTTTGAGTCGGGAAGACTCAAGACTCTTTGAGAAGAGAGACAGAAAAGTCAGCTGGAGGCTCTGGAGTGCTCCTAACTGCTAGACTCTTGAAGTGTTTTCAGAAGTTGGAGGTGTTACCTTGGGTCTGTTATCTCATTTTGGGTTGTGAATGCAAACTCTGGATTTTCTTGCTTGGGGTGATGTTGAAAGTTATGATTGTGAGCTGAAGCTGCCCTTTGATTGAGGAATGTTAAGCAATTCCTCAATTGCTTAAGAGAGAGAGAGGGAGGAAAGAGGAAAGAGAGAGGGAGGAAAGGAGAGAGGGAGGGAGAGGAGAGAGAGGGAGGGAGGGGTGGAGAAAAGGAAGGGGAGGGAAAAGAGAAGGAGAGAGGGGGGATAGAGAGGGAGAAGGAAGGAGAGAAGAGAGGGGGAGGGAGGAAGGGAGGGAGAGAAGAGAGAAAGGGAGAGAATGATTTAACTGCTTTTATTTTAATCCAGAGCTGTGCTTTTCAACCTTGGTGACTTTAAGATGAGTGGACTTCAATTCCAAGAATTCCCCACCTGGCTGAGGAATTCTGGGAGTTGAAGTCCACCCATCTTAAAATCAACAAGATGAAGAAACTCTGAATTGGAGAAAAGACACCTGTATTCTTGTGATAGCACACAATCAGGATTTGCAAGAATGAACAGCCAGACTATTCATTTCATAAAGAAGAGGTGATTCTTTATTATTATTTTATTTTTGACAATTCTCCGATGTGCTGGATTAGTGGTAAGTTCTGGAGATATCAAAGCAGCTGTCATTTTAAATTCAGTGGCAGAGTTGACTTCCCATGGTGGAACAGAACCAGATCACCAATGCTGCTGAACCTATTGTGTCTTGTTCCGGAGAAGGTGGGAACCCTCATCACCAACCACCAAGGACTACCGAGAGTTTATTTTGGGGATACCCATACATATATATGTGTATACTTTTAAGAAGAATTCTGCCTCTCATCTCCAGAAATGTTAACCATCAAGTTGCCTCAAATCTTCAGGATCCATCAAGTACCTCGGGTGAGTAGCAGAATACAGAATAACAGTGTTGAAAAGGAGCTCAGAGGTCTTCTAGTCCAACCCCTTGCTCAAGCAGGAGACCCTCTACCATTTCAGACAAGTAGCTGTCCAGTCTCTTCTTAAAAGCCTCCAGTGATGAAGCCCATACAACTTCTGAGGGCAACTTCTGTTCCACTGGTTAATTGTCTTTATAAAGTGGTATTAAAACCTCCCTTGATCTTGATTATATCCCTCGAATAATGCAATTTAGGATTGCATTCGTTTTTTTGGTTGCCACTGCACACTGCTGGCTCACATTTAACTGGTTGTCCACTAAAACTTAAAAGATCCAACTTCCTCTTCCTATTAGGAATCATCAAGGATCAATACCCAAAAGAGATAAAATATATTATTTTTCACATTCTAATGGCAGCCAGGATAGCTTTTGCCCAAATGTGGAAAAGACCCAACATTCCCACAGAGTCCTACACAAAATATTGGAATGTGCGGAAATGGATATGCTTACTTGAGAAATGAAAGAGAAGGAGAACTTCGAATACTACTCAATTTGGCATAAATGATATGAACGGTTAGAGAATAGATACAAAAAAATAAGAATGGATTAGTGTAATTACTACAAGTGAGAATCATTCAAGAGAATGATATGGTAGACACATAAAATATATAAGTATATATGATAGAGATAAGTATAAATAGAGATAACAGTTATTGGTTGATGTATATAAAACATAATATGATTTATAAGATAATTATATTTGTTGATGCCAAAATGCTGTCATAAACGTGAAAATGATTTGTATTGGTAGAAAATATAATAAAAATCTATTTTTTAAAAAAAACATAAAAGATCCATCTCAGAGTTACTGCTGTTAAACCTGGTGGAACACGACTGGAAAGCTGCTCTCCTGCCTCCCCTGGTCCTTCTCTTCCCTAGACTAGCCAGGCCCGGTTCCTGTAACCGTTCTTCATATGTTTGAGCCTCCGGTCCCCTCATCATCCTGGTTGCTCTTCTCTGCACTTTTTCTGTAGTCTCAACATCTTTTTTATAATGTGGTGATCAAAACTGGGTGCAGTCCTTAGGCTTTATAGAGTGGTATTAGTACCTCACTTGATCTTGACTGTATCCTTCTGTTAATGCAACTTAGGATTGCATTGGCATTTTTGGCTGCTGCTGCACACTGCTGGCTCATATTTAGCTGGCTGTCCATAAAGACTCCAAGATCCTTCTCCCAGTTCCTGCTATTGAGCCTGGTTTCACCCAGTCTATATGTGTACTTTTGGTTTTTCTTGCCTAATGTAAGACTTTATTCTTCTCTACATTGAATTTCATTATGTTAGATAGGGCCCAGGGTTCTAGTCTGTGGAGATCCATCTGGATCTTGAGCCTATCTTCTTGGGTGTTGGCTATTCCTGCCAGCTTAGTATCATCTGCAAATATGGTAAGTTTCCCTTCTCTTCCCTCATCTAAGTCGTTAATGAAGATATTCAAGAGTACTGGGCCTAAGATGGAACCTTGTAGCTGCACCCCACTGCTTACTTCCCTCCATGTAGAGTTAGACCCATTAAGGACTACTCGTTGAGTACGGTTTGCCAGCCAGTTGCAAATCCACCTGGTGGTGGTGCCATCTTTCCCACTTTTTTCTAGCTTCCCAAGAAGTAGGTTGTGGTCTACTTTGTCAAATGACTTGCCGAAGTCTAAGTATGTTATTCTTGGATGAGAAGGAACAACAAAGAAGTCCAGTTGTCTTTTGGAGAATCATTTTTATGTTACCATCCTTTGTTAAGTTATAAGGTATTGTAAAAATACAAAATACAAAAGCAAATAAGAGGACAGTGAAGGGGAAGGGGAAAGGAGGAAAGAAAAGTGAGGGGGGAAAAAAAGGAAAGGAAACATTGACTTCCGACTGCTGCAGTAGAATAAGATATTGACATCAAATTACAGCTTTTTGTTTTTTCCATAATAGTATGAACAAGTCATTTTTATAAAGATCTATCAGTCTAATCTGTAAAACCCAACATCGAAGTTTCATTCTCTCCCACATCCAGCATGAAGTTCAGAAGTGGTTTCCATGTGAAAACAAAAGTACTTCTGCTCTTTTCTTTGATCAAGGTAATCAGCTTTGTGTTTTGACCTAAACTTCCCCAACAGCTCAAAGCTGACTCTTCATCCTAATAAACCCCTTTTATTTAGTTTACAGTGAATTCCTCTCCAGCGAAGTTCCGGCCAACGGCCTTTCAAGATGTTCCACAATTACAGACCTTTATCAGACTTGGAGAGCTGCCAGGCTGATATCTTTCAGACGCCACACTGTAGAATGCAGGAACAGATCTTCACCCAAATGAACTAATTGTCTCCTGCAAAACCCCACTCCCCCTTCACTTCTCTTTATTCCCTATGAGAGGGGCTATTCACCGTCCAGCTGTGGCTTTACTCCTGAGTTGACCCTTGTTCCTCAGCTGTTGTTTTCTCCTGGCAGCTCTATGCATGCGCACACTGGGTACAGGCTCCAGCTGCTCTTCTTCCCCATTGATCTCTGACTCTGCAGGCAGCTGATAACTGCCGGACAACTCTGACCCCATCTCTGCCTCCGACGCAGAGCCCTCATCAGAGCCTTCCCCAGACTCCAGGACTGGCCCATGTTCCTCCCCAACCTCCTCACTGTCCGAGTCTACCACCAGCTCCGCTGGCCTCTGGCAGGCCATAACATTTTGTGCCATTTCAACCATCTCCATCCACTAGGTAACCATTCTTCCATAGCAGGCATTTTTGAACAACCATTGATGGTTGAGACTCTCCATAGACATTCCCTTAAAAACGGCAATGATTCACTTCCACAATGGTGGCAGCAAAAGCGCATAAACTGGGCAGGGTTCATTGAACAACTGTCTTGCTTAGCAATGGGAATTCTGGCTCAAATTTTGGCCATAAGGCGAGGACTTCCTGCACATGGAAGGCACCAAAGGTTGATGGTTTTCCAGAGCACCTAGGTGTGAAATTATGCAGTGTGGCAAAAGCTGTATTCGGATCAGGGATGTGAGGCGCCCAACTCCTAACCCTGAGACGGAGGCAGCTGTGATTATGTACCTGAAAAAGAACCAGGATCAAAGCAGTTAAGAATAACAATAATTTTTGAAGGAAATTGGCTTTAGGAGTAGAGTTTGTCAGTGATTCTTGAATGAGGCGGTGAACTCATTTAAAGGAAATATTATAGCTAGCCAGATGACACCATCTTCTCTGCCAGGTTAAGCTCTCTCGCAGCCTCAAATACCTTTGTCTGAAGTGGTACAGGGTCTGAGCAGGTGGTTGGACTAGAAGACCACCAAGGTCCCATCCAGCTCGAGGAGTGGGAGGGAAGAGGAGGAGAAGGAGAGAAGGGTTAGATTAGAAGGCCTCCAAGTTAGACTAGAAAATCTATTATGTTGAGGAGAAGGACAATGGAGAAGGAGAAGGAGCAGGAGAGAAGGATCTCCTGCTTGAGCAGTGGTTAGACGAGAAGACCTCCATGGTCTCTTCCAACTTTATTATTTGGAGAAAGAGAACCTTAGGGGGAGGAAGAGGAGGAGGAGATGACAAAGGTCTTCTGCTTGGGTAGGGCATTGGACTACAAGACCTCCAAGATTCCTCCCAACATTATGGAGGAGGAGGAGGAGGAGGAGAGAAGGGTTAGACTAGAAGGTCTCCAAGTTAGACTAGAAAACCTAGTATGCTGAGGAGAAGGACAATGGAGGAGGAGGAGAAGCAGAAGAGAAGGATCTCCTGCTTGAGCAGTGGTTGGATTAGAGGACCTCCCAGGTCCCTTCCAACTCTTCTGCTTTTCTGTTAAATTTGAGGACAGTTGAGCCTCAATGAAGACTCCCACTCTCCGGGCTCCCAGAAGGTGGTGCTCCATTCAAAATCCAAGAAAGACACTCTTAGACTCCATTAATATAGAGAAAATAACTTTTTACTGGAATTCAAGTGGTAGCATTAAAGTCATTCCAGATTTGAGGAATTATGCATGAAAAACACATATCCAAAGTGATGGCAACTTTCCCACCCACCATAGTTCAAATGGTCCATCCAATTGAAGATATGTATACTGTCATGTGGGGCATCTTCAGGGGGTGATGCAGACACTTGGCCCTTGACCTTGGCCTATTTTGATAAGGACGCGCAGTTGCTCAGTAAGCAAGCAAATAAGCATAAAAAATAAAAGTTTTTTTCCCCAAGTTATACAGTTCATTCCCTAAAACCTCCAGCACACATCCCACTCCCACAAAGCTCAATTCATTCACCCTCCCCCCCCCATTACTATGGCAGCCGAAAAGATAGCAAGAGAAAGAAAAGGGGTCTTGAAGGCTGACACATGGGGACTGTAATCCCAACGTTTTTGGATCCCTCGCTTTTTATCTCATAGATTTTCTGGGAAGAAGGTATCATGTCAGGGTACCGACACCCCAAAAGTTCTGCCTTGGATTGCGTCCTCAGCTCCTTCCAACTGAACAATGAAACTGTCAACATCTGGACTCACTTCCTTCCAACTTGGTAAGTTTGTGATTTTTAGCCCCAATTCAGGGGTTGGTTGGTATTTGTTTGTTTGTCTTATCTCCTGTGCGCCCTTCTTCTTCTTCTTCTTCTTCTTCTTCTTCTTCTTCTTCTTCTTCTTCTTCTTCTTCTTCTTCTTCTTCTTCNTCCTCCTCCTTCTCCTCCTCCTCCTCCACCTCCTCCTCCTCCTCCTCCTCCTTCTCCTCCTCCTTCTCCTTCTCCTTCTTCTCTTTCCCCAATTGCACCAACTGCTCAGGTGATTCTCTTCCTGGAGGACTTATGGCTAACCCTCAACTTGCAACATTTGTTTAGTGACCATTCAAAATTGGAAAAGGGGGGAGATCCCTATAGATGAGAATGTGTTTAGGAAAATATTAGAATGTGCAGAAATGAACAGATTAACGCTTGCTATAAAGGAGAAAGAACACACTGAGTCTTACGTGACATGGGAACTATTTTATGGATTTTTGGAGAATAAAAATTGAAGTGAGAAAAATAATTAGAGATTAATGAAATAAAGAATATATGTTTAAGATAGAGATGTAAACAATATGATGATAAATATATATGATTGTTAAGATTACCATTACCTAATATAATATTTTCATCAGAAGATATGTTAAGAGGGAGAAATGAATAGAGTTATAATGCTGATTATTAATATTGTAAGATTAGCTCAATACCCGTGCTTTGCAATGAAAGTATGTGATGGGGCTTAGTTTTGGGGGAGGAAAATAAAGGGGGGGGGACATTCTGCCTCTGCCTACCAGCATCCATTGGTACTCATCTGGCTAGTGTCCTGTTGGTGTGTGAGGGAGTTGAGGGCTGTTTGGAAACTGAAACAGTATTTGCTGTGTGAGCAAGAAGGAGACAGCAAGGAGCCTGGGCGTGGCTTAGCTCAACTGTTCTATACTGAAGCTGCTGGGTGCTGTGAAACTGAAACTGAAACTGAAACTCCTCTCCTCTTGTTTGTGTTTTGCATTTGGAAGAGATTTATTTTCAGGTGGGGAGGGGGAGTAGAACTCCTTAGCATCAGAGCATGATGATAATAACAACAACAACAACAGTCATAATAATCATAATCATCATAATCATCATCATAATCATCATCATAATCATAATCATAATATAGGAAATGCTAATGCTCTGATGGTCATTTGGAAAAATCCTTTCTTAGTGAGCACTTAGAAGTCAAGATTTCAAGTTTGTAGGCTTTCCAGTTCTGGAGATTCTGTCATGATGCCTGAGTGGTATTTCTCTGTTATATGGAGAGAGAATTATTATCAATATAATGAGTTTTGTAAATTTTGATTGTAGTAGCCCAGAGACATCTGTACCCAGACAACAGACTGTTTCATGGAAGATGATATGTTCAAGTTAAAAAAAATAAAAGAAACTTATGTTAAAAAAACCCCAAAGTTACAATGGCACAGCCCTGGAAAAAGTGACCATTTTTCACGCTTACAACCATTGCTGGTAATCAAAATTCAGGCTCTTCCTCATCCAAATCTTGGCGTGTCTTGGTGGGCGTGGCAGGGGAAAGATGTACTGCAAAATCCCCCTCCCCTCCCCACCCCACTGACCTGCTTTCCAGCTCCGTTCTCCTGTGCAGGGCAACCAAAGGAGACCCAGCCGATCAGCTGGGACTCGAAGGGAGGTGGAGCATAGATGTAGTCAGAGGCGGCATTGGCCGGTTCTCTGAACTACTCCAAATGTCTGCTACCGGTTCTCCAGAACTGGTCAGAACGGCTGAATACCACCCTCTGACCACATATGTATTTTAGTCCAATATTTTTTCTGCATTGTTGGATGGGTCAGTTCAGCGGCCGAAGGGGAGTCACAGCGCTGATAGCCTTTCTCCCCTTCCAGGTACTTTTTATGGCGCTTTGTGATGCTCTCCTGTCGCTTGGACTTCTGGAGCGACACCTACAACTGGCCGTTCCTGGCCTACATGGCTCTGGTCTGCCTCTATCCCTTCACGTCCAGCTGTGCTCACACCTTCAGCACCATGTCCACCCATGCACGACACATCTGCTATTTCCTGGACTACAATGCCCTCAGCCTTTATAGTTTGGGTAAGGGGCTTGTGGTTTTAAGGCTGACCTTCTTCCTGTTTCTTCCTTTCTGAGGGGTGGGGGTGTTTACCAAATGCCAAATTTGCTGGGGCATTCTGGAAGCTACAGATGAGGGATGCGGAGGGGCCGAGAGGTAGAGCTCTTGCCTCACAATCAGGAGGCTGTGAGTTTCAGCCTAGGTATTTCTCTCTCTGGGCACATTGAGAATATATTTGCTGCGGGGGGGGGGGGGGGGGGGGNGGGGAGGGGGGAACTCAGCACTGGCAACAGGAAAGGCGTCTGGTCAGTAAATACGGAGCTCCGTTCAATTGCCCAGACTCCACCCTGTAGGGGATTATGGGGTCATTAAAAGATTATTATTATAGTAGTGGTAGTAATCTTAGAATTGTTATTGTTATTAGTATTATTACTATTACTATTATTATTATTAGTAGTAGTATTAGTATTATCCTGGAAGCTGCAGCCTCAAAGTTTCTTGGGAGGTACCAGGTTGGGGAAGAGAATGAACCAGAGTTTCTAAATTTTACGTGAACTTCAACTCCCAGAATTCCTCCACCATGTTGGCTGGGGAATTCTGGGAGTTGAAATCCACCCAAATGGAGGATTCTGGGAGTTGAAGTCCATCCATCCTGAAAGGGCCAAGATTGAGAAACGCTGCCATGAATGAAATGCACACTTATATCCTCTCAAATCGCTCCGTCCTTAACTGCTTTGATTTTTGCAAAGCCACAATGAAATACAGCGCAGTCTGAAGATGGGCTTGAGAACTCTTTCCCCCCCACGGGACAGGGAACCGACCGCAAACTATTTCACAATTCTGAGCCTTGAGTCATAGAGGCAGGATTAGAAGCCCCCTCCCTCCTAACCGTGTCCTTGTGTGTGTTTCAGGCTGTGCATTCACATATGGTGCCTACGCCATGCCAGATCGTTGGGTCAACAGCCTGGGGCATCACTGCTTTGTCCCCATGGCTGCCATAAATTCTTTGATCTGCACCAGCCTTTCTTGCTATTCTCGGTAGGTATTTCAGAATAACAGAGTTGGATGGGAGCTTGGAGGTCTTCTAGTCCAACCCACCCCCCTGCTCAAGCAGGAGGAGACCCTGCACCATTACAGAAAAAATGGCTTTCGAATCTCTTCTTAGAAACCTCCAGTGATGAAGCAGCCACAACCACTGGAGGCAAGTTGTTCCCCTGGTTAGTTGTTCTCATTGCAAGAAATTTCTTCTTCCTCTTCCCCTCCTCCTCCTTCCCCTCCTCCTGCTTTTCCTGCTCTTCCTCTTCCTCCTTTCCTCCTACTCCTCCCCCTCTTCTTCCTCCTCTTCTCCTCCTCCTTCCCCTCCCTCTCTTCCTCCTCCTCCTCCTCCTCACTCTCTAGGTTCCTGGAGCTGGAGTGGCCCTGCTGGAGTAAGACCGTCCGGACAGCTGCCTTCGTCTACCCGTTCTTCTTCGACAACATCCCACTCTTCTTCAGGGTAGGTGCCAGAGGGGAGAGGGGAGAAGGGATGCTGGGCAGGGCTGTGGGTCCCTTGGTGGGATTCAACTCTTTTTTTACTACCAGTTCTGTAGGTGTGGTTTGGTAGACATGGTGTGGCTTGGTGGATGTGGCTTGGTGAGTGGGGCAGGGGAAAGATACTGCAAAATCCCTCTTCCCTCCCCACCCCCTAACCTGCTTTCCAGCTCTGTTCTCCTATGCAGGGCAACCAAAGGAGACCCAGCCAATCAGCTGGGACTCAATGGCAGGGAGGGAAGAGATGGGGCGGGCCCAGTCAGAGGTGGGATTGGCCAGTTCTCTGAACTACTCAATGTTGCTGCTCCTGGTTCTCAAGAACTGGTCCGAACCGGCTGAATACCACCGTAATACCATCAGACGGATCAGCCATAGTTTAGCCCACACTACCAAGCTGGGAGACATCTCTGGAAATATTGAGAATGGGCTTCATTGAGGGAGGGTGTTTTTCTTTGCAAAATGGCTCACCCCCTCAAAGAGAGAGGAGCTTTTCTGCAGGAAGGCAGGCTGTATGGGGGGGGGGGGGGGNATGGGGGGGGGGGGAAATGGCCTTGGAAGATTTGGTGTGCTAACCAAAGCTTCCTGAGACAGTAACAATCACAGGCTATTCCCCAAACCTCATTTTTATTAATTTAAACGGCTGTGAATTATATGCATTCACAGCCCATTGTGAGTCCCAAATTGTTTATGAATAGTCCAACAGAAGTCTGCCACAGTCCTTCAGGATAAGGCTGATAAGCACCCACCTTTATTTCCCTTGAAAGGCTGCGAATTGCCAATTAGCTGTACAAAGCCAATGTCAACACAAAGCTGCAGAGTTTAAACCGACCAGAATGAGCAAAGTTGCTTCCTACAAAGGCTCCTGTCCCTTTGCTCCTCCTTTATGGGCGGGGGCCAATCACCTCTAAGCCTTACTCCCAAGTTGCCCCTTTTGTCTTAACTGTTCTTGCCTTCTGGCAGCTCTGAGCAAGTGTGCACTGGGAACAGGCTCCCGCTGCTCCTCTGCCATGCTGCTGTCAGATTCTGGAGGCTCTGGAATCAGCACATAACTCTCAGATGACCCTGGCTCCATCTCTGTTTTGGACACAGGACCATCATCTGAGTCCTTCCCAGACTCCAGAACTGGCCCATGTTCCTCCCCACTGTCCGATTCTGCTGCCAGCTCCGCAGGCCGCTGGTGGCCCACAACACTCAGAGGGGAAGAGATGATGCCTGGGGTATGGCTAGATAAGCAGACACCCAGCCCTCAGCTGCTCAATGGGTGGAGAGAACGACTCCTCCCAACATTATCATGCTATCAGGGAGATTTGCTCAGTTGGTCCTCGACGTACCGCCACAATCGAGCCCAAAATTTCTCTTGCTAAGCAAGACACCAGCTAAGTGAGTTTTGCCCCTTTTTACAACCTGTCTTGCCCTCCATTGTTAAGTAAATCACTGCAGGGGTGTCTAAGTTAGTAACCCGGTTGTTCAGCGAATCTGGCTTCTCCATTGAATCTGCTTGTGAGAAGGTTCCAAAAGGGGAATTGGGTGATTTTGGGATATCACAACTGTCATAAGTAGGAACCAGTTGCCAAGTGTCTGAATTTGGATCCTATGACCTGGAGGATGCTACAAGGTTGTAACTCTGACAAATGGTCCCCATTTTTCAGTGCCGTTATAACTTTGGACAGTCACTAAATGAACTGCTGTAAGTCGAGGACCGCCTGTAATTTGGTCTTGTCCAGGCAGAGTTCCATTCTGCTTTCAAATTACAAGCAAATGTTGATGCAATTCTAGAGAATAAATACTATAGTTAAAGATTTATTTATTTAAATAATATTTCAAGACGAGTAGGTGTTCAATACTACTCCAGAAATACGAAATTGGACGGTCTGTCAGGAGTTTTGGCAATTTGGAGTAAAGTGACTTTCCATCTTGTTGTAAGCATCACTGTGCTGGTCCCATCGTTCACGGTCTGGGCGGCTGGGGAGGATGAGCTCTGCTGTACTCTGATTCCACTTTTGAGGGCCAACTCGTGGTGGTCTCCTTTCCTTTCCAGCTTTTGTTCTGTTTTGGTGACGATTGTACGTGGAACGACTCTGTGGCTAGTTATTTCTACCACCTGTTCTTTGCCCTGCTTACTGGCTTCCTTTTCGCGTCACATCTGCCGGAACGGCTGGCTCCTGGTCGCTTTGATTTCATCGGTAAGCAAGGATATATGCATTTATGAAGCATTCCTGAAGCCAGAAAGTTGATGGGTTTGTCTGTTTGTTAGTATCCCACCTATATTATTTTACAAATCAGGTAGTCCTTGACTTATGACCACAATGGAGCCCACTATTTATGTTGCTAAGTGAGACAGTTAAGTGAGTTTCGCCTCATTTTATGACTTTTCTTGCCACAGCTGTTAAGTGAATCAGTGCAGTTGTTATGTTAAGTGAATCTGGCTTCCCCATGGACTCAAATATTTATTTATTAGGAGGCCGGTAGCCCCAGCAAAAAGTTTGCCTCTCACTGCAAGCTAACAAGTCCGTCCATCTGGGAGGTGAAAAGTTGTCTGCCACATCTATTCATCTCCACCCCCTGCCTTTTATCCCCAGAGCTAGGATGGGGCTTTGCTAGCAGGGGTGTCTCTATCTGCCCAAGGACCGGCCCATAGATTTCCACTGCTCTCCTCTCCTCTGCTTTCTGCACATCCACACGTTAGGCACTGGGCTCAGCTGTTCCTCCTCTTCCACATCAGCCACTTCCAGACCTGGGGGCTGTTGACTCTCCATCTGAGGGCTGACGGACGGCTCAGGCTCCGCCTTGGCCAGCTCCATTCCTTCTTCCCCCTTGGAGCTCTCAGGTTGCCCTGATGCTGACCCTGACTCCCTCTCTGCCTCCTCCTCCTCCTCCTCTGATTTGGCTGCTGGGGGGGGGGCAGGGCAGCAGCCGACGGGCCACAACAAGTCTCTTCCAAGTCTACTATTTTTTAAAATAGTGTTCATTCCTCTCCGTGTCTTCTTCTCATTCTTCATCACTGGAAGCTTTGAAGAAGACATTAGACAGCCGTCCATCAAAAATGGTGTAGGCAGGGTCTCCTGCTTGAGTGGGTGGGGGGTTGGACTAGATGACCTATAAGGTCCCTTCCAGCTCTGTTATTCTGTTATTCTCTCCCACCTCTCTTCTCCCCCATCTCTAGGCCATAGCCACCAGCTGTTCCACATCTGTGCCGTGGTGGGCACTCATTTCCAGTTGGAAGCCATCCTGGGCGACATGAACTCTCGGCGGGCATGGCTGAGTGCCCACAGCCCACCGGCCACATTCACCCGTACTTTCATCATTCTGGGTGCCACCTTGCTGGGCAACCTCCTCCTCTTTGCTGCCTTCACCGTGGCCCTCTTCTGCTTACCAGCTTCCATCCAGATCTTGCAGGGCAGCCTTCTCGAGCCGGAGGGACCCAAGGAGAAGTAGCTGCTGGGGGGGGGATGCCCCCCCCCCCATGGTGGCATGTCTGGACTGGCGGGCCCTGCCAACTCACTGGTGATGCCTTCATACCTGAAGATCACCTGGGTGTGGAGGGAAATGGAGCCCCGGGGAAGAAGGGGCCTAAAAGGAGCAGAATGTTGGACTCCATTGTCATCGTAAGTCGAGGACTAACTGTGATTGTATTTCCCTGTGTTGGTGGCAAAGGCCTGCCAAGCAGAAGAGAAAGGGGGCTCCAATTTTGCCGGGCAAGGGGCTGTTGAGTTCAGTTCCTGCCCTTGCCTGGCCATGGAAATTGTCATTGCGATTGTGGTTGTAACTCATGGACTACCTGTTTAAGACTAAAAACCTCTGCATTTGACATGCATTGTTGTGGCCCGCCAGTGGCCAGCAGAGCTGGCGGAAGACTCAGACAGTGAGGAGGTTGGGGAGGAACATGGACCAGTCTGGGGACGGCTCTGACGACGGCTCTGCATCGGAGGCAGAGATGCGGCCAGGGCCATCCAACAGTTATGAGCTGTCTTCGGAGTCGGAGATCAGTGGGGAAGAAGAACAGCTGGGGTCTGTTCCCAATGTGCTCATGCACAGAGCTGTCAGAAGAAGAGAACAGGCTTCAGCTGTTCTTCTGCCCCACTTATCTCTGACTCCAAAGGCAGCTAATAATGTCAGATGGCCTAGCCCCATATTTGCTTTGATGCAGACCTCTCATCAGAGCCCATGTTTCTTCCCACAACATTCATAAGGGAAATCCTCTCAAAAAAAAGCCAAGGAGATGGTAGCCAAGAGATGCTTGGAAGATGCCCCAACAGATGGACCACGTATGTAGCAAATATGGCTGGAGGGTCGAGGCAGGTTGTAGAGAGATTTAGAAGAAAAAGGCATCTCCAGGTCAGTCTTCCCTTCGATCTTTGGATCAAGGGAGCCAACCGTTGTCTAGAGCAGGGGTCTCCAACCTTTGGCCCCTTGAAGACTTGTGGACTTCAACTCCCAGAATTCCTCAGCCAGCTTTGCTTCAATTCTGGGAATTGAAGTCCACAAGTCTTCAACGGGCCAAGGTTGGAGACCCCATAAAGTGGCCAAGGTTGGAGACCCCTGTTCTAGAGAAGATGATGGGAATGGATGTTTGAAGGTATCCAGGCAGGCCAGTCTAGAGAAAAGAAAGACTCAGGGGGACAGGAATATCAGTCTTGCAGTATTTGAGGGGCTTCCCCAAAGAAGAGGGAGTCAGCTTATATAGCATGACAGGTAGTCCTTGACTTACAACCATTCATTTGATGGTGCAAAAATGAACGGTGGCCTGTCCTCACAATTATGACTGTCGTGGCAATTCCCCAGGGTCATGGGGAAGGCGGGGTCACCCTCTGGGACCTTCCCAGCCAGCTTCTGACAAGCCAAGTCGATGGAAGGAGCTGGATTTGCTTAACGGCTGTGGTACTGCCATGATTCACTTAACAACGGTGGCCGAAAAGGTCGTGAAATCCTACGTGGCTCACTTAACAACCGCCTCGCTTAGAAATGGAAAATTCTGACCCCACCCCCACCCCCATTGCAGTCGTAAATCAAGGTCTATCTGTATGAGTCCTTTCCCATTGGCCCAAGAAGGCAACGGTAGGTGTGGCTTAGCCAATGCGGCCAATCAGAGTTCGAAAGGAGTGTACGATGCTTGGCAGCGAGTTCTATAATGGAGAGGTTTCCTTTTTCAGGTGTTCTTTCTCTCCAGCTCTGTGGCTTGGAGGGCCCAGATCACACAGTTGACGAACCAAGTTTGACAATATCCCTGTATATCTGGATCCATCCTGAAAATTTGTCAGTTGAATTGATCCATCCCTTTGGGCATTTGCACAACATATTAACTTTTAATTAACTGTCTTTTTCTTTAGTGTCACATGGGAAAGCCCTGATATATTTTGAAGAGTTGTATCAATTTCTCTCTGTTTGGACAAATAGTGTTTGCTGCTAAAAAAATAAAGTCAGTCAAGTCACAAGGAAGCCCCAAAAATCCATGAAGGAAACCAGACTTGAGAAATATATATCTTGTTTACTGTCTTAACAAAATAAAGATGTTATTTGTTTATATTTTTTTAAAAAAGGAGGATAATTGTGGTGTTTGAGATGAAACAGACTTCAAGAAGATTAAGTTATATAATTGTGCAAATAGATGATGCGCATAGACAGATGAAGTAGATGAGCATATAATTCTTGGAGTTTTTACTCTGCCGTGGTGGTTCGGGCAACCCACATTATTTGCCAACTGCTCTTTTTCCACATATCTCAAAAGGGTTCCCATAGTAGCTTGCATGCAACCATGGCTTGTAGTCTCTTTTGGAAAGGCTTATGATATCAAAGAGAAATGGAAAGAAAAGGAAGAGCAGAAACTCTGGCCTTTTTCATATCATGATCTCCTGGAAACTTGGTTTGGGAAAGCGATGGAGACCAAATGGAGGTGTTCCTCCATTGCTCTGATTTACTCCCTTGGTTGCTTTTCTGGAAAAGGACTTGCTCTGGTCTACGTTAAAGTTCCACAGACCTTCAAAGTTCCTCAGCAGAGATCCAGACAATTCATGGGCAGAGAAATGTGGTAGAAGGTTCCTTGGGGTACTTGTAGTGGTGGGATTCAAATAATTGAACAACCGATTCTCTGCCCTCATGATTTCTTCCAACAACCAGTTCACCAAACAGCTCAGAAGGTTAACAACCGGTTCTCCCAAACTGGTGCGAACTGGCTGAATCCCACCACTTGGGTTCTTCCGTGGCAATATTTCTCAAGTTTTGGTCACTTGAAGACTTGTGGACTTCAACTCCCAGAATTCCTGGGAGGTCTGGCTGGGGAATTCTGGGACTTGAAGTCCACAAGTCTTCAAATGAGCAAAGCTTGAGAAACACTGCTCTATGGGATTGAGAGGTTCTTCAAGGAAGAACTTTCAAGAAAAGAAGCAACCTATAAATAAAGAGATCAGGGACGCGGTGGCTCAGTGGCTCAGACTTTGAGCTTGTCGATCAGAAAGGCCGGCAGTTTGAATCCCTAGCGCCATGTAACGGAGTGAGCTCCCTTTCCTTGTCCCAGCTTCTGCCAACCTAGCAGTTTGAAAGCATGTAAAAAACGTGCAAGTAGAAAAATAGTCATGCCAGCCACGTGACCAAGAGACGTCTTTGGACAGCGCCGGCTCTTCGGTTTTGCAACGGACATGAGCACCGCTCCCTAGAGCCGGAAACAACTAGCACATATGTGCGAGGAGAACCTTTACCTATAAATAAAGAGAAATTTGCTGACAGCGAGAACTTTACAACGATGGAACAGCTTTTTCTCCAGAGGTGGTGGATGCTCTGTCGCTGGAGGCTTTTAAGAAGGACAACCATTTGAATGGACAACCATTTGACCGGGGTTTCCTGCTTGAGCAGAGTTGGACTAGAAGATCTAGTCATCTAGTCCAATCCCCCACGCAAGCAGGAGACCCTACACCATTTCTGACATATAACAGATTAACAGAGTTGGAAGGGATCTCGTAGGTCATCTAGTCCACCCACCCAAGCAGGAGACCCTACACCATTCCAGATGGCAGTCCAATCTCTTCATGAAAGCCTCCAGCGATGAATCTCCCACAACTTCTGAAGGCAACTCCTGTTCCACTGGTTGATCGTTCTCCCTGTCAGGAAAATTCCTCCTTGTTTCCAGGTTGAATCTCTCCTTGAATCACTGCAGTTGTTAAGTGATTCACAAAGTCATTAAGTGAATCCAGCTCTCCACCCCCAATTGGCTTAGCTTGTCAGAAACTGGCTGGGAAACTCGCAAACATCTTATATTGTGACCTCGGGATGCCCTTTCTTTGGGGTGCCGTTGTTACTTTGGATGGTTGCTAAATGAGCCATTATAAGTCGAGGACAGCAAGACAGAGAGAGGGAGGGAGGGAGAGGGAGAGGAAGAGAGAGATGGGACTAAGGAGAAGAGGTGTGAGCAGAGTCACTTCATTCCTGGGTCTCCTTGTCATTCAGTGGGTGTGGAGAATGCCCCACTCCACCCGGGGGGTTTCCCTGGGGCTTTGTCCCCCTCCCCTCTTGGAGAGAAATTTCAACAGACAATTAATTCTCTTTTATTTGGAACAGGGAACTGGCAGGGAGGAGAAAGCAGGATAGTTTCTCTTCCTGGTACGAAGGGAAACAAAGGCCGGTTTTGAAAAGGCAGCCCACGTTGCGAAGGCCGATGCACAAAGGCTTTCATTCTCCTTCCCAGGGAAAAGTATTTATGCCGCTTGGGCTGGGCGCCCTTGGATTCTGTCGCCAAATGGGTTCTGGTGTGGAAAGCCGCTGCAGGAATGAGTCATGGGCACACCGCATTTGATAGAATAGAATAAGGAGTTGGAAGGGACCTTGGAGGTCTTCCAGTCCAACCCCCTGCTTAGGCAGGAAACCCTACCTATACCATGTTCAGACAAATGACATTTTTGGGTTTTTTTCCCAGCCTGCCCTGAAGGTCCTGGAAGGAGGGGAAGGGAAGGGAAGAGAAGGAGGGAAAGAAGAAAAGGAAGGAAGGAAGGAAAGAAGGAAGGAAGGAAGAAAAAGAAGGAAGAAAGGGGAAGGAAGGAAAGAAGGAAGGAAGGAAGGAAAGGAAGGAAGGAAAAGAAGGGAGGGAGGAGAGGGAAGGAAGGAAGGGAGGAAAGAGGCAAGGAAGGAAGGAAGGAAGGAAGAAGAAAAAGAAGGCAGGAATGAAAAAAAGAGAAGGCAGGCAGACAGGCAATATTGGAAGGGAAGAATGAATAACAGAAAGACACAGTTGGAAGGTACCTTGGACCAGGGGTGGGATTCTACTGGTTCAGCCCGGTTCTATAGAACCGGTTGTTATGATTCTGCGCAGTTTGGAGAACCAGCAAATCATTCCCCTGGCTGGCCCCACCCCTCTCCATCTGGCCGTCCCCTCCCCACCCGGTAAATCTTTATCGCGCATGCGCTACATCGCACACATGCCCAACATCACTTCCTGCATACTTCCCCACCCAGTCACTCCCTAAGGTATATTGTTTCCCCCCCTCCCAACGATCAGCTGTTCCTATGATCAGCTGTGCCGGGATCCCCTTCGCTGTCTTGCTGCTTTACATGACCACGCCCACCTAACCACACCCACCTAACCACGCCCACAGAACCGGTTGTTCCAAAATTTGAATCCTACCTTTGGACCTTGGAGGTCTTCTAACCCAACCCCCCTGCTCAAGAAGGGGACCCTAATCCCTTCCAGCCCCAGGATTTTGTGATTCTGTGAGAGGACAAGGAGTTCCCCCCCAAAAAAGTTGGGTTCGCACGACCCACTCAGCCAAGTCGGCAGCCTCCATGCAAACTGGCTTAAATAAATGGCTTCCTCTTCACGGAGATGCCGCCTTTGTGTCGTCTTTTCTTTTTTTCTAACCTTTTCAGTCTAAGGCAAACCACCCAGAATCGTTCTATGAATGAGAAGGGTGCCATTTTTAAGAAAAGGTGAGAGAAGTTTGTTTGGGGCCTTCTAATGTGGTGGTATTCAGCTGGGTCTGGCCAGTTCTGGAGAACCGGTAGCAGAAATTTTGAGTAGTTCAGAGAAGCAGCAAATGCCACCTCTGACTGGCTCCACCCCCATATATTCTCCGCCTCCCAAATCCCACCTGATTAGCTTGGTCTCCTTTGGTTGCCCTGCACAAGAGAATGGAACTGGAAAGCAGGTTAGTGGGGTGGCAGGGAATGGAGATTTTGCAGTAACCTTCCCCTGCTATGCCCACCAAGCCATGCCCACCAAGCCACACCACACCAAGCCACGCCCACAGAACTGGTAGTAAATTTGAATCTGTCCACTGGTCCAGACACCCTGTCCAGAAGAAGACAGGGACCAATCATCCAGCTAGCAATCTCAGGTTCTTGTCCCAGCCCACCCCGAATTCAGATCCAGCCCTCCAGGCACCAACCCCACCCTCCAGGCATACATCTACCAACTGGCCTTCATGGAGCACGAACTGGAGAATTTCCTGAGTGAGGTGCGCAACTGGCAAGGCACCCTGGGGGCCAAGGCAGAGAGGGGGACCCCCCAAATCTGAAGAAGTGGGGCTCGGACAAACTGCATCACTATCAATGAAATTGCCGACAGTGAGCAGCTGGACGTGGGACAGAAGGCGCAAAAGGAAGCTCAAATAGAGGAGGGGGCACCATGAACCTCCGAGATGCGCCCAGTGGGCAGCTGGCAGCCGGAATGAAGGGGGCTCAGGAGTCACTGGGTATCAAGATTTGTCTTGCGACATTTATTAGGGATAAATTGTGAATCGAATTGAGATGAGGCCAGGTCAGGTCATTGCGAAGCTGGGTGTGGTGCCAGGGGTCAGGAGTGAGATGCCCTCATGGGTTGCCCTATGTTCAGAGGGTCTCCTGGATGCTCATGGTCCATTTCCTTTTTTAAATTTTATTTTGATGAGCCTGTTGGGGAAAGTCAGCTGCTCACAGCCACCTGGACTCAGGGAGCTTCTCCAATTTGGCGATTTGGGGAGATGTGGGGACTTCAACTCCCAGAATTCCCAGTCAGATGCCCGCATTAGTTTGGTCTGGATGCATGGATCATTGGTTGACACAGCTGAGGATTTGTGGCTCATTCAGCAATTGCCCAGTGAAATGGCTGGGGTCCCTCTTCAGTCGTTGACTTCAGATCGCGCAACGGGGGGGATACTGTCAGACCTGACCAAATCTGATCTCCCAGGGAAGTGAAACCCTTGACTCCACTTGGTTGAAGCAAAAAGGCACTTTTACTAAGAGATGTTGATTGCAGGACAGTCAGTCAGGCAGAAAGTTCCAGCGCATCAATACAGCACTAACCCCTTGGTTCCCCCAACCCTCCCCCCCCAGTCCATCCATGTGCAGCCAATCCGTCACTGTCGAGAAGCATTGGGAAGCACTGAGGTGTTCAAGCTGATGAAATTCCTCTCAGGATATGCAGCCTTGAAGATGCCGGCATGGACTGGATTCCAAACCGCTCCGTTCTTCCTCAACTGTCAAACCCCCCCCCCCATTTTCCCTCATAACAGCTTTATTGCCCATTTATACCCTCCTCCCTTTCTGAGGTTGATGGCAGGCTGCCTGCGAGGTGCCAAGCTGAAGATGGTGGATCTTACAGGGACATCGGTCTGCGTGGGAACCGAAGGGGCTTCTGCCCAGCCTCATCGTGGTTTTAGCCAGGATGTGAGGTGCTGAGGGGTGTGTGTCCCTTCCGTCTTCGCCATCCATTGCTCTTTTTTTTCTTCTGTTCCGCCAGGCCCAATTCTTGAAGACTGTCTGAACAGATCCGGTCTCTTTTCTCAGAGAAGTTCTGGAGAACTGGCTTGCCATTGCCGCTTTCCTAGGGCTGGGAAAGAATGATTGGCCTATGGTCAATGAGATGGACTTCTCCAGAGAGAGGGAGGGAGGAAGAAAGGAGGGAAGTTTGGGTGGAAAGAAGGAAAAAAGCAACGAGAAAGAGGGAGAGAAGGAAGGAATGAGAAAGGGAAGGAAGGATGGTTGGGTGGAAGGAAGGAAGGAAAAAGCAAGGAAAAAGAGAGGGAAGGAAGGAAGGAAGGAAGGAAGGAAGGAAGGCTTTGGTGCCCATTGGAGGACTAGAACTCACCACCTCCTTGGGATTGACCCAAAGTGACATAGCCGCCACTCATGAGCATTCCAGGAGCAGAACTCACCAGGCCTATGGCAGGAAGAGAAACAATCATTTCTTGGTTATTGGTCCAAACTCTAAAGTCACTAAATTGTGAGAATTGGAGAGTTCACCTTCTCCACCTCATTGGCCCACCAAGTCAGTTCTGCGTATTGCAGGACAAGAACTCATCAAGCATATTGCAGGAATGGAAGTGACCATCTCTTGGTTGTTGACCCAAAGTTACACACCTGCTCGAATTGTTCGAATCGCACAAATGGAGATCACCATCAATTATCCCACATTTACAACTTATTGTACCTAGCAAGACAACCCAGAGATACTCAGATAAACTACAGGAGTTATGAAGGGGGAAGGGGGGTGAATTTTGCTCATTTTTTAAGGAAATATGAAAATTTGGAAGAGCTATTTTTTTGACAAATAATACTTCTCGATACCCATACTCAGGATACCCACAATTCTACCCACAATTTTGAACCTGGTTTTTTTTTCTTATGTTATTCAAAATATACTCACCATTTCCTGTTCTCCGGTGACGTTCTGCTTCGGCTTTCCTGTTTAGTGCTGGGAACATACTCACCAGTCCCAGTTTCTGGCGACATTCTGCCTCAGTTGTTCTGTTCAGTGCTGGGAACATCTCACCCCCTCCTGGTATCCGAAAACGTCCCGCCTCGGCTTTTCTGTTCGGTGCTGGATACATACTCACCACCTCCCGATGTCCAGTAAAGTCGCACCTCGGCTGTCTTGTTCAGTGCTGGGAACATACTCACCCCCTCCTGGTGACCAGCAACGTCCCATCTCAGCTGTCCTGCTTGGTGCTAGCAACATACTCACCAACTCCCAATTTCCGGCAACATGCCGCCTCGGCTTTCCTGTTTGTTGCTGGGAACATACTCTCCACCTTCTGGGGTCCAGCAACGTCCAGTGATGTCCTACCTTGGCTTTCTTGTTCAGTGCTGGGAACATACTCACCACTCCCAGTGTCCAGCAATTTCCTGCCTCGGCTTTCCTGTTCAGTGCTGGAAACATACCACCTCTTGGGATCCAGTGACATCCCACCTCAGATTTCATGTTTGTTGCTGGAAACATACTCACCAACCTCCCGGTGACCAGCGACCTCCCATCTCATCTGTTATGTTCAGTGCTGGACACATATACACCACCTCCCATTGTCCTGCAATGTCCCGTCTCGGTTGTCCTGTTCGATGCTGGACACATACTCTCCACCTCCCGGATCTGACGACGTCCCACCTCAGCTTTCCTATTCGGAGCTGGGAAAAGACTCACCACTCCTTCTATCTGGTTAATTCCCACCTCGGCTTTCCTGTTTGATGCTGGACACATACTCACCACCTCCCAGTGACCAGTGATGTCCTGTCTCAGCTGTCATGTTCATTGCTGGGAACATACTCACCACCTCCCGGTGACATCCCGTCTCAGCTGTCATGTTCAGTGCTGGACACATACTTGCCACCTCCCAGTGACCAGCGACTTCCCATCTCAGCTGTTATGTTTAGTGCTGGACACATATTCACCACCTCCCATTGTCCGGTGACGTCCTTCTTTGATTGTCCTGTTTGATGCTGGACACATACTCACCACCTCCCAGATCTGGCGATGTCCCACCTCAGCTTTCCTGTTCGGAGCAGGGAACATACTCACCACTCCCGGTATCCGGTGAATTCCGGTATCCGGCTTTCCTGTTTGATGCTGGACACATACTCACCACCTCCCAGTGAACGTTGACGTCCCATCTCAGCTGTCCTGTTCAATGCTGGATACATGCTCACCAATTCCCATTGTCTGGCGACGTCCTGCCTTGGCTTTCCTGTTTGGTGCTGGACACATATTGACCATCTCCCAATTTCCGGCAATGTCCCACCTTGGCTTTCCTGTTTGAGGCTGGGAACATACTCACCACTCCTAGTATCTGGCAATGTCCCGCCTCGGCTTTCCTTATTCGTTCCCAGGAACATGCTCACCACATCCCGGAGTCCAGTGATGTCCCATCTCGGCTTTCCTGTTCGGTGCTGGACACATACTGACCACCTCCCAATTTCCAGCAACGACCCACCTCAGCTTTCCTGTTTGTTGCCGGGAACATACTTACCACCTCCTGGGGTCTGGCAACGTCCTCTTGTGCTTGTCCTGTTCAATGCTGGGATCATACTGAGCAGTCCCGGTGTCCGGTGATGTCCCGCCTCGGCTTTCCTGTTCATTGCTGGGAACATACTCACCACCTCCCAGGCTCCAGCGAGGTCCCACCTTGGCTTTCTTGTTCAGTGCTGGGAACATACTCAGCAGTCCCGGTATCCGTCAACGTCCTGCCTCGGCTTTCCTGTTCGGTGCTGGGAACATACCACCTCGCGGTGACCGGCGACATCCTGTCTCAGCTGTTCTGTTCACTGCTGGACACATACTTACCAACTCCCGGGGTCTGGCAACATCCCACTTTGGCTTTTCTGTTCGGTGCTTGGAACAAACTCTCCATCTCCCGGGGTTGGGGGAAGTCCTGCCTCGGCTTTCCTGTTCGTTGCTGAGAACATACTCACCATCTCCCAGTGACCAGCGGCATCCTGTCTCAGCTGTCATGTTCGATACTGAACACACAGTCACCACGTCCCCTTGTCCAGCGATGTCCTATCTTGGTTGTCCTGTTCAGTGTGGGCAACATACTCACAAACTCCCGGAATCCGGCGACGTTCTGCCTCGGCTTTTCTGTTCAATGCTGGAATATACTCACCACTCCCGGTGTCCGGCAACATCCTGCCTCAGCTTTCCTGTTTGGTGCTGGGAACTTACTCACCACCTTTTGAGGTCTGGTGACGTCTTGCCACAGATGTCCTGTTCGTTGCTGGGAACATACTCACCAACTCCTGGGGTCTGGCGACATCCCGCCTCAGCTTTCCTGTTCGGTGCTGGACACATATTGACCACCTCCCAATTTCCGGTGACGTCCTGCCTTGGCTTTCCTGTTTGGTGCTGGGAACATACTCACCACCTCCCGGTTACCGGAGAGATCCTGCCTCGGCTTTCCTTTTCGGTGCTGGGAACATAACTCAACAGCTACCGGTTTCAGGCAAAGTTCCCCCTTCTTTGCTTTCCTGTTCTGGATTGGAAACATCCTTCTCACCTCCTGGTTTCCGGTGATGTCCCATGTCGGCTTTCCTGTTCGATGCTGGAAACATACTCACCACTCCCTGTGTCCAGCAACGTCCAGTATATATCCTGCCTCTGCTTTTCTTTTTGGAGCTGGGAACATACTAACCACCTCCTGGGGTCCGGCGATGTCCTGCCTCAGCTGTCCTTTTCGCTGCTGGGAACATACTCACCAGTCCCAGTGTCTGGTGATGTCCTGCCTCAGCTTTCCTGTTTGGTGCTGGCAACATACTCACCACCTCCTGGGGTCCGACAACGTCCTGACACGGCTGTCCTGTTCAGTGCTGGGAACATACTCACTACCTCCAAGAGTCCCGCCTCGGCTTTCCTGTTCAGTGCTGGGAACATAACTCACCAGTCCCAGTGTCTGGTGATGTTCTGCCTCAGCTTTCCTGTTTGCTGCTGGCAACATACTCATCACCTCCTGGGTCCGGTGACGTCCTGCCTCATCTTTCTGGCAAAATACTCACCACCTCCCAGTGTCCAGCGACATCCGGCCTCGGCTTTCCTGTTCTCGGCTGGGAACATACCACTCCCATGTCTGGCGATGTCCTGCCTCGGCTGTCCTTTTCGGTGCTGGGAACATACTCACCAGTCCTGGTGTCCGGCGATGTCCTGACTCGGCTGTCCTTTTTGGTATTGGCAACATACTCACCACCTCCCAGTTTCTGGAGACGTCCTGCCTCGACTTTCCTGTGTGGTGCTGGCAACATACTCATCACCTCCCAGGTCCGGCGACGTCCTGCCTCATCTTTCTGGCAAAATACTCACCACCTCCCAGTTTCTTGTGACGTTCTGCCTCGGCTTTCCTGTTCGGTGCTGGGAACATACTCACCACTCCCGGTGTTTGGCAATGTCCTGCCTCGTCTTTCCTTTTCATTGCTGGGAACATACTCACCAGTCCCGGTGTCCAGCGATGTCCTGCCTTGGCTGTCCTTTTCAGTGCTGGGAATATACTCACCAGTCCTGGTGTCCGGTGATGTCCTGCCTCAGCTGTCCTTTTCGGTGCTGGCAACATACTCACCACCTCCTGGGGTCCGATGACGTTCTGCCTTGGCTGTCCTTTTCGGAGCTGGGAACATACTCACCAGTCCCGGTGTCCAGCGATGTCCTGCCTCAGCTGTCCTTTTTGGTGCTGGCAACATACTCACCACCTCCCAGTTTCTGGTGACGTCCTGCCTCGGCTTTCCTGTTTGGTGCTGGGAACATACTCACCACCTCCTGGGGTCCGACAACGTCCTGCCGCAGCTGTCCTGTTCAGTGCTGGGAACATACTCACCAGTCCCAGTGTCTGGTGATGTCCTGCCTCAACTTTCCTGTTCAGTGCTTGGAACATACTCACCACCTCCTGGTTTCTGACAAAGTCTTGCCTTTTTTGCTTTCCTATTCTGGATTGGAAACATACTCATCACCTCTTGTTTTTAGAAAAAGTCCCATCTTCGCTTTCCTGTTCGTTATTGTCCTTCTTTGGATTATTGGCCCAGTCATCCACCTGGCTCCTCTGGTTATTATAGCACCAGAGTTCCCCACCTTGATTGATCAAATCGCTACCTTGATTTCCAAACAAAATGGGCTCCCAGTTAGAGAGTCTGTGGCTGCCAACCTCTCCCAACTGTCAAAGCCCATTTGCCAAGGTGGCATCTCCTGGCAGCCTGCCTGCCCAATAGCTGTTACTTAGTGACCTGTGTGGGGTCCTCTGTGATGTCACAGTGGAATGAGGGTAGGGGGCAGGAGGGGCTGTAACTGCCAGGGAAGGCCCAGCCATCAGCATCTAGGCCAGCTCCCTGCTGCCTCAAGGCACCATCATGGCTGTCCAAAGCCTTTTTGGTTGCCTCTTCCTCTTCCTGTTCACGCCCTTTTTGGTGGGGGGGTCCAAAGCCGCTGTTCGAGTCACTCTGGGGGGAGGCCTCCTGGGTTGAAATTTTGGACCTGGACAACTTAGAACCATGCCACCTATGGTCTGACCTAAGCTTAGAACACAAAATTGACTGGGAATTCTGGGAGTTGAAGTCCACCCATCTTAAAGCATACTGGCTGGGGAAGTCTGGGAGTTGAAGTCCATCCATCTTAAAGCATACTGGCTGGGGAATTATGGGAGTTGAAGTCCACCCATCTTAAAGCATACTGGCTGGGGAATTATGGGAGTTGAAGTCCACCCATCTTAAAGCATACTGGCTGGGGAATTATGGGAGTTGAAGTCCACCCATCTTAAAGCATACTGGCTAGGGAATTCTGGGAGTTGAAGTCCACCCATCTTAAAGCATACTGGCTGGGGAATTCTGGGAAGGCCACCAAAAGGTTGGCCTTCAATATCCTTAAGCCTAGCATCTTTTCTTCCACCAACAAGTGACCCCAAAGGAGACAAACCAGGGCAACAACTTGCTGTGCTTTTGCTGGTCCCCTAGCTGTGGGGTCCCTGGGCCCTGTGGTTTTTTGCGACTTCGTGATAATCAGTGCGTAAGCCAGATCCACTTAACCACCGGGTTACGAACGTAACAATGGCCGTGATTCACTTAACGACTGTGGCAAGAAAGGTTGTAAAATGGGGCAAAACTCCGTCAAACAACTGTCTCGCTCAGCGACAGGAATTTTGGGCTCAGTTGTGGCTGTAAGTCAAGGACTACCCATCGAATCAATACTCAGCCAAACCTAACTTCACGAGTTCTTCTATTCTTGGTCTGGAGTGGGGAGTCAAAGTTTTAAATGCACAACATGCACACACACCTGAAAGTCAAGGCAACAGCTGTGCTGCTCTCTCGTGGCGAACCTGGGCTGAGACAGGTGGGGAGCGCAGGTTGCCAATAAAGAGTTTGGGTCAATGTGCCTGCATGCCTTTGGGGCTGGGGGGGGGGGG
>BHFT01075053.1:0-15390 GCA_004320025.1 Laticauda laticaudata | reverse complement strand
TTTTGCCCCTTTTGAGAGCGGATAACAACGGATGGAACATTTTGCTCATCCACTGTGTCCTTTTTGCATCCGTTGGGTGGTGTGACATGGGCTTAAAGAATGTCTTGGGCCACAAGTAAGAATATCTGCTGCTGCCATACATTTCTCATAGTTTTCTTACAAACTCAGGTGGTCATTTGCAGATACTAATCAAAGTATTTTCTTTCATGTTTCAGATCAAAATTTAAAAAGTTGATGTAGTGGAACATAATCTAACTTCTTAGGATAATTGTATCCTTGCTCGGGCATCCAGCCAGTCATACTCACTTCTAGCTTGAAGCAACTTGCCCCAATCTAGTATCCTTTACAAGAGGTAGTTCACAATTCCCATCTTCTCCAACTACTCGTGATTTTGACCCTTTTGTCAGTCTCTCTGCTGTTTTATATGCCAAGCAGTATCTGCATTATAGACCCTCTCTCAGACATGGACTTTTGCACATACACTGTGCAAAAGATAAGCTCAACCTCTCTTCCTTTTCCTCCCCCTGTCCCGGATGAAAAAATAATGTTCTTTTAAAATATGAGAACTGAACTCTGGGGCACAGAGCAAATTTTTTATATGTCTGAATTGGGAAAACAAACGGAGCATACAATCTCTTCATCAGTTCTGATAAACAGCTAAATTACCACATTAAGTCCAGAAACAAAAAAGCAGAGGACGTTTCTTCAAGATTCAGGTTATTAATAAGAAACAGATAGCTGGTTTAATTAGATACTGCATGAAGTTGCAAGTTCTTTCATTTCTGTTATAATTTTTTTTATGCTACTCTTATTTCACTATACAGGTGTGCATTCTTTGGGTTTTCAACAGAGTCCAAGATTTACTTTATAAAATTGAGAACTAATGTATAACTTAAAAGCTACCTTTCTCCTAAAATAATTAATTACAGCAAATCAGCCACAACCTGTAATTTGCTACAAGCATCTTATATATTTAAGTAAACCAGGCTTATGGATCATATATTCTGAATATTTATTTTTAAAAAGTTTAATTTTATTTTTATGAGATTGACAACCGAGATGATCCATTATGGTCCAGAATGCAGCTGTGTGCACAGTATTATGATGTGTTCCAAGGATTACCCATGTTATATCTCTATAGCCCAAACTGCACTAGTTTCCAGTTTCCTTCTGGATGCAATTCAAAGTGCTGGTTATCACCTAATGGTGATACATGTCACCTGTACATGTCATAAGGCCTGTTTATTTGCAAAACTGCCTCTCCCTAAAAGTATCTGTCTGTCCTACCATATCTGATAGGCATTTTATCCCCTGAAATTCTATCACCTCATGGGACTTCAAAAGTGTGCCTTTTCCATGGCTGCACCTATTTTATGGAACACTCCATTCTTTCAGCTTCAGATAAGGTCATCAAGACCATTTTTTAAAACTCTAGGCACAAGAATAGAACAGAATAGAATAGATAGAATGAAATTAGGTAATTGGAACTGACTGCAAAGCAACCAAAGTGTAAGATGCAGGACTTTTGCTTTTGTTTGACAATTTTATTATTTCATGATTATGTTTTACAGTTTTTATTTTTATTTATTTTATTTATTTATTTTGTCGAGCATGCATTTGATAATATATATAAGTATAAACATGATATTGCTGTTGTGAACAGCCCAGAGTTGTTTAAGACAGGTAGTCATGCAAATCTTCTAAATAAATAAATAAAATCCCTTTATAAATGAAAGCTTGATCTGCCTTACCTATGAATTAATTTAAGTTCTCCATAGCACTTTTTTTTTCTAGTACGGATACCAAAAGCCTGAACAAAGCTTGTCTGTTAAAGAAAGAAGAGTGCAAGTAAGCAGCAGAGCAGTTTGGCCAAGGACAAGCAGACTGTACATAGAAACCTATGGATTCAGATCAGGTTGATGCAACCCAACTGCTACATCAAAATAATTACTTTCACAAGAGTTCCTATTGTGAGATTAGGGCTGTTGAATCTCATTGGTTTGTTCACATTGGCTACAAAGAATTACAAAATACCTTTCAAGTCAGTGAGCAGTGATAAGCTACCAAGATGTTTGCAGAGCCTTCCTTGAACAACTACAATTCACATGCCTGAAGTTTGCTTGAGTTACAGGTGTCACTCTGCATTTCCCAAGCTTGGGGATAAAGTCCATTGCTTTGTACCAGGGAAAGTAATTCATGCAGAAGAATAGTTCATATAGACAGCCATTACAATGATCTTTATGAATGCAAGATGTTTTTATCGTGCATCACTCATTTTCTCAGTTACCCTGATTATTTTTAGTTGCCTGACATTGCATTCTGCACAATAGGCAGGCAGGCAGGATGGACAATGATTCCAAGAAGAGATGAGCAATGCTGGAAAGAAGCAAGACAGAAACTATTGAATGTCTGCCTATTACAGGTAATCCTCAGCTTACAAGTATCTATTCAGTAACTATTCAAAGTTAGAAGGTAGTGAAAAAAGTGACTTATGGCCTCCCAAAGGTGTTTTTTCAGGAGGCAATTGGACTTTCTTGTTTTTTTCTTTTGAAGACATTTTCCTTCTCATCAGTGGTAGGATTCAAAAAATCTTATTACTGGTTCTGTGGGCGTGGCTTGGTGGGTGTGGCAGGGGAAGGATACTGTAAAATCTCCAGTCAGAGGGGATATTTGCCGGTTCTCCGAACTACTCAAAATTTCCACTACCGGTTCTCCAGAATTGGTCAGAATCTGCTGAATACCACCTCTGCTTCTCATCCAAGAAGCTTCTTCATCTCTGACCAGATAGTGGGGAATGAAAGGATTTATATTCCTTGCAGACAACTGGCAATCTGCATTTTTTTAGAGGGTACAGATAGAGGATGCAGATTATCAGCTGTCTGCAAGAAATATAAATCCTTCTATTTCCCACTATCCTGTCAGAGCTGAAGAAGCTTCTTGGTTGTCCTTTGGGACAACCATGACCTGGATAACTGAAAATCTCCAGACTTTTGATTTATGGCCTGTCGTCATACTTAATGACTGTTGCAGCATCCCCATGGTGACATTATCAAAATTTGGGTATTTGGCAATTGACATTTATTTATGGCAATTGCACTCTCTCAGGGTCATGTGATCATGATTTGTAGCCTTCGACAAGCAAATTCAATGGGGGAAGCCAGATTCAGTTAACAACTGCACAATTCACTTAACAACTACAGTGATTCACTTAACAAGTGTAGCCAAAAGATCATAAAATGGGGCAAAGCTCATTTAACAGCTGCTTTGCTCAGCAATGGAAATTTTGGGCCCAATTGTGGTCATAAGTCAAGGACTATCCATGTCTTGTTACTACAAGGTAGAGAGCTGTTTTTTTATGTGGGGAGATTATATTATCCCAGGTTTAAATCTTAACATTCTTTTGTAAAGTATAAAATGTGTCTTTCTTCATCTCTGCTCATCTTGTGAACACAATTCTAAATACTCCCTCTGGATTCACACATCACGTTAGCCCATAATGTAATTTGTTCTGTTTTGATGTAGCATCTTACGTGAACTCTGCCACAAGGGATTTTACAGCTTAGCATGATGTGTGAGCAACCTTCTCACTATAGCCTCAGTTAATCCCTACACTCAGGTGAATGTTCTTCAGATTCATCTCTGTATATGATTATATGTGGCATATAATCACACGACTCTGATTCTTCTGTTTTACCAATAGAATATCACACAAATTGAGCTCAACAGAAAATACACCCTAGTAATTGGACGGATCTCACCTAACCTGTTTTCCTCCATTCCAATTTTTTTACCTTTCTGAGTCTTGGCATTCAGTGGAACAGTCCCAGGGTCTGTGGCACTTTGGACTGGATCTCCCTGAGGAGCACCTCTCTGTGTTCCAACTTGGGTTTTCTTGTTGTCTTCTACCTTGCCCTGAACGTCTACTGGCAGTATCTTGGGGGTATTGTTGTTCCTTCATATTGTGATATCCTGAGCTGTCACTATGCATGCTGTCTTGTTGGCTGGTCCAGTCCTCAAGCTTGCTCTGCTTTCTGATAGTCTGCCTCCCCAAACTTGCAGTGCTCTGGGTGCCTTCATCTTCAAGAGGAATTTCATGAACTTTGTGTTCATCCAAGGTAGCATCTTGCTGGTCTTCAGATTTCCTGGACATGCCCTCAATTTTGCATTGTCTTACATTTGACTGTTCAAGAAATACAATTGGCTCTATCTCTCCAGCTAAAAAAATAAAAGAAAATAATCAGACATGCTCTTTTGCTGCTATTAAATCCTTCACCTTTTCTATGTATAGCTGCTAATCAGGGGTGGGATTCAAATTTTCTAACAACTGGTTTTGTGGGCATGGTTTAGTTGGTGGGTGTGGCTTGGTGGTCATGTTATTGGCTGGGCATGCTCAGCTCAGTATCACTCACATCGAGGCATGCATCTCCTCGCCTGGCCTCTCATGACTGTGGGGATGCTGCAACAGTTGTGTGAAAAATGGTCATAAGTCACTTTTTTCAGTGCCATTGTAACTTTAAATGGTCACTCCACACAAGCAAAGTACCAGCAAAGGAGGGGGGGAAAACTCCAGAGAAGTTCAAGAGACAGGAAGTCTAGTCCTGCCAAGAATGTAATAAGGGTTAACAGGCAGTTTCTGTAAGCAATACCAGAATGTTTCTTTCCTGCCTTCCTTACAGGATTAGACCAGTAATTTCTTCCAACAACCGGTTCTCTGAATTGCTTAGAATGTTATCAACCAGTTCTAGAGAATAGGTGCGAACCTGTAGAATTCCATCCCTGCTGCTAATGTTTACTACTTTTGTTAAAAGGGAATAATAGGTCCACTAAGCACTCAGTCCATTTCAGGAAGACCTTAATTCATTAACACTAGTTTAGGTCCATGGATTCATCTCTATTATATTTCATAATGAAGAGAACTGGATTTGGAGATGTAGTCACAGATTGTGACTTACTTCAGGACATTGCCTCCTAGGAAATAAAAATTACATATATTTTAAATTATCACAAATATTTTTGAGTGCAAAGGGAACCAAACCAGTAGAAAGTGAAATGAGATGGTAGAATCAACAATATCATTTGAGTGTATTGAGCGAATGACAGTTTTAAATGGTGTCGTAAACTTCCTGCAGATTTTACTGAAAAGTGGCATTGTAAACCATTGGGTAGAACAATTACATTTACGCTTTTTTTTAACTTGCATTTCTCTCTCTCTCTCTCTCTCTCTCTCTCTCTCTCTCTCACACACACACACACACACAACACACACACACCTAGAGTCTAGAGTCTCAGTCTTCTAGGCCTTGGTTTTCTCTCTCTCTCTCTCTCTCTCTCTCTCTCTCTCTCTCACACACACACACACACACACACAAACACACACACACACGGTAATTCAGGCTGTCAGATCAATGTGCGCCAGAAAAGTGCAAAGAACGGGCACGTGGGGAGGAAGCCCGAGAGCCGCGTGCTTCTCTTGGCTCGGGGCCAACCCACACACGGCAACCCACACACGCACGTTAGGCTTGCTCCCAGGGGAGGAAGTGGGAAAGATGGCACCCGAAGTGGGCAGCCGCCATTCTCTTGGCTGCGTCCCATTTGGGGGAGCGAAGGAACAGCCATTCCACGTCAGACCTTAATGTATTTACTTTTTGTCTGTGAATATTTATAACAGTGGGGGAAAGAAAAAAAAAATCTGGGACAGCTGGTAATGCATTTTGAAGTGTGTTAACAACACAGCACCAAACAGCTCTCTATTGATCATGTAATGCCTTTTTCCTTTCCTTTCCGTTTTCTTTTTTATCTCTCTCTCTCTCTCTCTCTCTCTCACACACACACACACACACACACACACACACACACACACACACAAATACTAACCTGCAGTTTGAAATTATACATATCATTCTGCTGTTTTTATAGCCCAATCTTCCACAACTGGTGGCTTCCAGACCAGTTACACTGGACTGCAATTCCCCGAATTGTGAGCAAAAGTGCTCTTGAAGAACTTTGGGAATTGTAACATCTACACATTTGGAAACTATTGAAGTGAGAAAGGTTGATGACTGTAGGAAACAGATCAAACCATCTATGGATTCAAATGACAAATTGTGTGTGTAAAAGTATTTTAAAATTCGGTAGGAACTTTTGCCATACTTTCTATGACTGCAGTTTGACAAAAGAGCTAACAGATTCTAACTGCAATTGAAGAATGATACCAAATTTTAGAAATATGTTATAAATTCTAGTCCTAAATAAACTAAACTTAAGCCAACACTAATTCCACCTTTGCCACTTGAATGATATTCCATAATAATAGATTTTCAAAAATAGAGTAGAAGAGCTTTATAGCTAAAAAGAAGAAGTATAATAGAAGCATATGCTATAATAATATGGCTCCTTAAATATGGTGTTTAAGCTTCTAAATAACACCATGTGTATCAATGTGTATAATTGGATGGATGTTCTGCCTTTCTTTCAAGGAATTATTAAAACATTTATAGGCATTATTCTCTTTTATCTTCCTAGTAACTTTGAAGCATGCTGGCTTACCCGTAGGCATCCAATTAAAATACCAGGCTAGAGTGGATATTTTCAGTCTTATCTCTGGGTTAATAATGCTGTGATTTATTTTGCTTCTTTTAATTTCCATAACTAATATCTAGAATTTGGAAATATTACATATGGCGCAATATCCGGTCACATTCAGAAAACATATCCTACCCGATTAAGAGAGGCTACTGAATTAGGGAACAATAGTTGTAGCTCAAGCCCCAATACATCATAGTATACTTTTAAATCACCTGTTAGTCACCATTCTTCTGCACCTGCCTGGCAAGCCAGAAATAACCGCTCAAGTCATTATCAACTCAGGAACAACTGCCAGGTTTATGCATTTAAAATTTATCAAACATCAAGGAATATCTAGCTTTAACCTCTGCTGATAGTTGAAACTATTGATGGGCGACCTTTACAATCAGGACCAAACCCAAAATTGGCATATGTTTGATTGAACAAATACATGCAAAGGTAAGAAGAACAACTATATATAGGTGTAGACAAGGTGAAACTTAGTTTAATGTCAGTAACTGCAAGAAGGATCTTGGGAGTCCTAGTGGACAATCACTTATGAGCCAATAGCATGTGGCAGCAGCCAAAAAGCCAATGCAATCCTAGGCTGCATTGATAGAGGGATAGAATCAAGATCATATGAAGATTTAGTACTGCTTTACAAAGCCTTCGTAAGACCACAGTTGGAATACTGCATCCATTTCGGGTCACGACAATATAAAAAAGATGTTGAGACTTTGGAAAGAGTGCAGAGAAGAGCAGCAAAGATTACTAGTGGACCAGAAGCTAAAAGGTATGAAGAATGGTTATAGAAATTGGGTATGTCTAGTCTAATGAGGGGGAAGGATTGTGGGGACATGAAAGCACTGTTCCAATATTTGAGGGGCTCCTACAAAGATGAAGGGGTCAAACTATTTTCCAAAGCATCAAAAGGCAAGACAAGAAACAATGGTTGGAAATTAACCAAGGAGGGAAGCAATCTAGAACTAAAGAGAATTTTGCTAAATGTGAGAGCAATTAATCAATGGAATATCTTGCCTTCAGAAATTGTGGGTGTTCCACCCTTGAAGGCTTTCAAAAAGAGATTGGACAATCATTTGTCTGAAATGGTATAGGGTCTCCTCCTGCTCAAGCAGGTAGTTGGACTAGAAGCCCTCCAAGGTCCCTTCCAACTCTATTATTCTATGTTCTAACATCAAAAATTGGTGGAGTTCTACTTAGCATGCATATCTCGTTCTGTAGTTTTACCCAATATAAAAAAGGGGCTAGGTTTCACTAAATCTTTTGCTGATGCTGCTTGTCTTGGTACTGGGTTTAGTAGGGCAGATATTACTGTTTTTGTAAAAAGTAAGCGTCTTAAACAGTTGAAAGAGTGATAAAGTGGTTGTTACTAAAGCGGTAAAAAAATTATTTATTTATTTATTTGATTGATTGATTGATTGATTGATTTGTCAATCACTTACAAGATAATAGATATAAGTATAAACATGAGTAAGAATACAGGAAATAGGTACGAATAAATGGGGACAATAGGACAGGGACGGTAGGCACGATGGTGCATCTATGCACGTCCCTAAATATGATAGCATTTTCTGTTTCAATTTTGTTAAGTATCTTGTTCGGTAAAATTTTGTTATAAATTAAATATAAATTTTTTAAGTAAAGCCTATTCTTGTGTATTTAATTAGTTATAAACCAAAAGTGTGTTTGCACACAATAGATTTGGAAATCAAGTGCAAGTTTATAAAAGGAGCTAAAAGGAATGTTAATATTGCATCTTTTATATTGTATTTAGTCTTCAGATTTCATTGAATCTTGTGCTCCTTTCTTTTATTTTCAAAAAGCAGGCTGGATTATTGAAAAAAAACCCACTATAAATACTCTAGAGTTTAATATAAATTAATTTCCCTCATCTACCTGGAAATATTATAGAAAAAAAACCTGACAAAACTTAGTTATTGCTAGTCCATCATTGCTCTTTTCTCTAGAAATTGCAGCAGTTGTTTTTAGAGGAAACTTTGCTTTATCTTCCTAGAAAGGGATTGCTGCTCTGGTATTGCATGCTATTTTATTATAAATTATTTCAAGGAGGTTCAAGGGCTTCCATAAAAAAATGACACTGCAACAAAATTAATAAAAGCCTTTCTATCTACCCCTGAAAAGAAAAAAGAAACAAGATAATGGCATTATGCCCTGGGCATGCTGGCTACTGTAGTCCTACCTATTCAGGTACCAAGTGTGAGCTTCTAAATGAAGTTACAGCCATGCAGGCACCTGTCTTATTTCATAGGGACTCCATTGTTCTTGCTTTCTTTTCTATTCCACTGAAAAACCTCACATTTGAAGTCTCCTAAGGAAGCATCTTTCTTTTTTCATACTGGATTTTTTTAAATAAAATCCCACAATGAAAGGTTAGACAACATATGTCCAAAACAACATGGGCATCTTGATAAGAATCACTGTTAGCATAGGCATCCTTAAACGATTGGTATACACTTAGGTCAACATTTCATGACCTGCAATATACCTTTGTGGTAATAGTCCCTGGTTACCTCTTTACTAACACAACTCAACATTTAATTCTAACTCTTTTCTCTCTTTTCCAAGAAATTTTGCAACACCTGGGGCTGAAGTATCCAAATCAGTAGGTACATTGTTTTGCTTGCTGATATATGAACATACTCCACCCTACCTAAGTTTAAAAAAAACAAGTTTAACCCACATCTTAATTGCACACTAATTCCTGCCCTTCACTTGACCAACATAGAAAACACCAGATAAACAAAGTTTCTTTTTTGGCTCAGCATATTTTTTTTCCTGTACATTATCCCTGGAAACAATAACTGGGCATCTTATATATTCTTAGATATATATAGTCTAAAACATTCATACATATTCATGTTTACAATTATTTTATAACATGTTTCCTAAATCCATTTTACAGATAAAAACCTAAAATTGAGATATAGTGAACATGGTGGCTCAGTGGCTAAGACACTGAGCTTGTCAATCAGAAAGGTCGGCAGTTCTGCGATTCAAATCCCGTGCAGTGCATAACAGAGTGAGCTCTCATTACTTGTTCCAGCTTCTGCCAACCTAGCAGTTTGAAAGTATAATAAAAATGCAAGTAGAAAAATAGGGACCACTTTGGTGGGAAAGTAACAGTGTTCCATGTGCCTTTGGCGTTTAGTCATGCTGGCCAAATGACCACAGAGATGTCTTTAGACAGCGCTGGCTCTTTCGCTTTGTAATGGAGATGAGCACCTTCCCCTAGAACCGGAAATGACTAGCATGTATATGCAAGGGGAACCTTTACCTTTTACTTTAAGACTGGTAGAGCAACAACAAATTCCCATGACAGGGGCCCATGTCTTTCAAATACAGTACCAAATCCAAGTAGACCAACCAATAACCAATCTGTCAGAGATTTCTACACCACACTTCAAAAATTTCCAATTATATCCAGTCCCTTTCTATTTAAATCACTTATCACAAGACAGAGAATCTATGATGTTCCAGAAGTTGCTGACCACCAGCTGCCAATATTTTGCTATGCCAGCTGAGGTTTCTCTGAAAAAATGACTCAGCAACATATGGAGAACCATCACGGCTTCTTCTCTGAGATCTGAACTGTATAATCTTAGAAGAGAATCTAACTTATGCTCCCTTAACTCCCTGGACCCATAGCTGAGCTGGCAATAGGTTGCCCTATATCAGAGTGGGACAACCTGGTGTCCTCCAGATATTTGAGGCTAATTTTTTTTCCTCTAGCCACTGGCCAGGCTGCCTGTGCAGAAAGAGAGAGAAGATTCAAAGCATTGTAAAGCATGCAGATTGCAATCTCAAGCTTAAGAGGAAAATATAGAATTTGCTTCTAGCCTCTATTCTTCTTTCGTACCTATTTCCATTGTCGTAGTTGTATTCCTCAGCCTGCTTCTTCTGCTTCGTTCTGCCTGGTTGCTTCTGGATGCAAATGGTAAGGGAAGTTTCTTCTCATTTATTTCTGGAGAACTGTTTATTATTCAGCATGCTTATGTTGGTATGTTTTCACCTCAGACCATGCTGATTGGTTGCTAGCCAAAGCCCTCTTATAATTCATGGGATGCTGAAGGTGCTGAGGGTGTGGCTCTGCAAAGCCACAAGAATGGGAAGGGAATAGTCAGTGCAAAGGATATGACTGGAAGGGTGAAGATAATCCATATGGAGCATGTAAAGGCTGAGCTGGTCTTTTGGAACTATATGGGCAGAGACAAGGAAAACAGGGAACCTGGGTATGGGAGACAAGGACAGGGGATTGGAAAAAGCACAGAAATGGTTCCTAATAGAATAAGGAATTATATTTATTTGCCATCCAGAGTTGTTGTGATTCAGAAAGCATATAAATGTAATATATCATCCTCATCTAGGGTCTGAAACAAATTATTTTCTGTACCAAAGCTATTTGACAAATATGAGTAGATGAAATCAATGTAATAATGGGGCAGGTCATCATTATCTGATAGATTTTAAGTACTGCTGCATAGAACCTGACAACATTATATGTTGCAACAGGAGCTGGAAGATATAAAATTATTCTGTGCGTCCTGGGTACAGGTAGTCTTTGACTTACAACATTTTGTTTAGTGATCATTCAAAGTTACAGCACTGAAAAAGTGACTTAAGACCATTTTTCACACTTATGACCATTGTAGTGTCCCATGGTCAAAATTCACACACTTGACAACTAACTCATATTTATGACAGTTGCACTGTCCTGGGGTCATGGGGTCACCTTTTACAATTTTCTGACAAGCAAAGTCAATGGGGGCTTTGTTCACTTAACAACCATGTTACGAATTTTAACACCAAGAATGGTTCTCTAAACAACTGTGGCAAGAAAGGTCACAAAATGGGGCAAAAAGCCCATTTAACAAATCTTTCCTTTTAACAGCAGAAATTTTGGGCTCAGCTGTGTTCGTAAGTCAAGGACTACCTGTATTTATGCAGTAATGGTGTGGTGAGCCTAGGGTGAATGTCTCTGTAATGCAGGCACTAGAGAAGCACAAGATCCATCCTCTCAGAACTGATGAAGCTTCTTGGATAAGAAATCAAACATTTTCCTCAGTGAGGAAAAAACAGCCCAGTTGCCCTTTGGAAAAGCACCATTGAGCCAGTTATGACCTGGATGACTGAGAAGCTCCACAGACACAAGATCTGCTATTTCTGTTTGCCCAGCATCACAGGGATATTGTTTCTCCCAGCAGGAAATTTTCCATTATCAGCCTTCAATGACAGCTGAGGGAAGGGCATGACATGGTGCTACAATAAAGGCCCTCCAATAGTCAGTTTAGCTAAGTATATCACAGGGGAGGCAGAGTGCCTATTGACAGTAAAGGCTGGGGATCTGGCTAAATCCCATGGGCATTCTGGTCTGCTACATGCTGCTTAATGAGAATTTTGGCTGCTCATAGCCCATGCTGAGTAGAGGACCATTAGAGAAGCACAAGGATGATATTTTTTGTGGTTAGCTGGTAGCAGGTGCGGATGGCTGAGGAGAGTGAGGACTCAGATGAGGAGCAGGACCATTAGGGAGTGGACTGCTGCCTTCAGAGATTGTGAGGGCAGGCAGCAGCGATGAGGAGGTTCCTGAGGAGCCTGTGCCAAGTGTGCATGCATGCAGGATTGCTCATAGGAAAGAGCAGTTACAGCAGCACAGGCAACTTGGGAGTAAGACTGCAAGGTAATGACCCCTCCCTCAAGAGGATAAAAGCCAGCTGTGAAGCAAACATTCTTTGCAAGAAGCAAAGATGTTTTAAAACTCAGCTTTGTGGACATTACAGTATCTTAAGTTGGACTCTTGTGTTACGAAATATTTCTTATCTGTGATTCTTGCCAGTCTCGTACAGTTTTGGCAAAGCTTGTGCTTATCAAAGTTAATGAGTTTGCAGCAGCCTTTTAACCAGGGATTCATAAGACTCATTAAAAGGTTTCTGTTCCCTTTAGTTATTGTTTGTCTTATTGGAAAAGGGTTTAGATCAGAACAATATTTTAATAGTCACTGCCTTTTTCCACGTGATTTGAAATTTGTCCCTCGTAGTTAATGGGGCATGGCCAAGGGAGAAAAAAAATAGTCTGATCCAATAGTTGACCACACTCTAGCCTATACTTCCATGAGTTTTAGCTCTAGTCTCAGAGCTAGTCTAGTTTCATTTGAGACACATTTTGGAACTTGAAGGACAGATCTTAGAACTTTGGATTGATCAAGTTCCAATGATGCAAAATTGGAGAAGGGGCCCAGATGGGCTTACTAAAGAAGTTGTGCTATTTGGCTGAATATGAGTAGAATTGAAAAGGAAGAAAGATCTTTCCATTCCTAGCACTTATGGTTTTACAATATTGCAATGTTTTCATATTTAAAACAATGAGGAATGAAACAAGGAGGAATGAGATGTTTTGTACTCTTGGCTGGTTAAGGCTAGGCTCATTCCCAACAGTGCAAAAGTGCCATGGGAATCATCCACTCTGACACTTAGTCTGAAGCTCACAATTCTGTTTTTCTCTTTCCTCAGCCAAGGTACTTCATTGAATATGGAATCCTTATTTTGTTTTTTTCAGAAACTGGGGTAAATCATAATCTTGGTACACCATGCTTCAATCATAATCCTTCAAATAACAGAGTAATCCTGTCTGCCCAACTATCACTATTATCCTTTTGCATCTCTGAAAATAATTATGTGAAACAAATATGTCATCTTTCAGAACATAATGAAAGTGTTTTAGAGTTAATATCTTTGAGCAGAACTCTTAACTGACCATCCTGTGCTTTAAGGAACAAGTAACACTGGAAACCCTTTAATATATTTACTGTGGGGCAATTAGATGAATAGCCAGAAATATCTACCTTATGATTCATTCAGCAACAAGGTCTTTGATTGAATATGACATTACCATCCAAGACTATCTGTAAATTGCAGCATCATGAGTTTCTGCCATAAAACAGACAATTAGACAACTTAACTGCCATTGTTTTGCTGTAGGTTATGTGCAGAATTACAATGTTTTGTTTTCATTTTTTTGAAGGTCAGTGTACCTGAAAATCTGATAAGTGGAAAGATGGTGAATATAGACTGCAAGATTTAGTTCTTAATAAAACAAAGATGAAATATTTCAAAACTCTTTTCTCAGAATGATCAAAACCATCTTATTCATTTCAATATCTTCAAATAAGCAGCAGAGTTCATACAGTCTTTTCTTTAGAAGAATGGCAGACCAGCCTACGGGAATATGTATCATTATAAACAATCTTCAATCAGATACAGAATTTAAATTATCAGAAAATATGTGAATGGATTATTCTGGACATGGACTCAGACAACATCCAAGGCTTGGATTTCTCCTAAAATAAAGTTTTAAAAGATTAGATCTTGTCTAATTTGTTATATTAAAGATTCTTAGATAGATAGGTCTAATTCTATTTAATATATAATTAAGGTTAAATATTTAAAGAAGATAAAAGTCAACCATATCAACCAGCTGATTAGTCAGTTTTAGTCTATATTAGACAAACCTATGACCAGTTGGTCACCATTTGACAGAAAGGTAATGCTGTCTGATATCATCAGAGTAATGTCTCTTCTGATGTGACCGGAATAAACATTAAATTTTAGGCTGACCATATTTTCTTACCCCGATGCTGGATCATCATATGATCATCTAATAGGAGTATATATCATAAATAGAAATATAACAACAACAACAACAACAACAACAATAATAATAATAATAATAATAATTATTATTATTATTATTATAATAATGGCAATTTACTTACCTAAACAGATGAACAGAATGACCATCAGCAAACAAAAAACAATGGGAGCAGGAGTGACTTCCAATTTCCTGCTGGCTTCCCCATTGACTTTGCCAATGGAAAACTGGCAGGGATTGTCAGAATCATAATCATGTAACTGTGTATGCTGCAACAGCTATAACTTTGCAAATAAAACTGGTCTGAACATCATGGAAATTTCAATCCCACAGAAATCATGGGTCTTGGATTCTTTATGCATTTTTAATTAGCTGATTTTAGGCACCTTGAATCAAAAAGTTTTGCACTATAATGCACCGAGATTAACTTGAGGATACTAAAGGACAGGTAAATACAATGAGAGTTATAATACTATATAGATTAATATTGAAGGCAGTAGATAATCTCCTGAATTCATAAATATATACAGATGAACAGAAAGTTTGAGAATAAAGAGATCATTAAATCTAGGGAGGAAAGAAGTGGCACAGAAGATCACAAAGTTGTTTCTATGACGGTTTCTTTCTCGTGGATTCATCTTTCTCAAGACTCAAATCTCTTTTCTACAATTTCTTCTATAACTTTGCAATACCCTGAATCAGCCTGGCATCCCATCACAAGTTAGGCTTGATTTAAAAATACCTAACTAACATGGCCCTCTTCACAATGTACCTGATACAATTGCAGACAATACTGGGCAAAAAGAGATTTTGTACTCCTAATAGTCAGATTAAGCAGAGGAATGCCCAGGTCTTGGGTTTGGTGTGGGATGTCTAATAGCTATATTTTTCACTGGATCGGGCTGGTTTCAGATTTGAGGGAACTAACTTGCCTTTGGGTTATAGTAATTTGAAACATTTTTACACAATTCTTCTACTATTTGCCATTGTTCAACATTGGGAAAATTAATATCTGCAAACTTGTACTTTTTAGTGAACATTAGCTGTCAAAGGTAAACTGAAAATAAAGGCCCTGTCACACTGGCCAACGGATGCAAAACGTTTGTAAAAAGGACACAGCGGATGAGAAAAATGTTCCAT
>BHFT01075048.1:0-45454 GCA_004320025.1 Laticauda laticaudata | reverse complement strand
CTGTATGGTCACCCTCCCAGGTGCCACACCTACGGCCCTTTATTATCAATAATAATGTAATAATTATCCATACATGTCAACATAAAACACAACTCTTTATTAAATGCCCTGTTTCATTTGTAGGCCAACCCAACATACATGGCCAATCTCATCCGTGTGATGAGACAGGCTGAAGGAAGCATCCATTAAGCATTTACCATCCTGTCTTGCCACTCCACTGCTCCAGCTGGGGAGTTGCACCAGTGTTTCAGGAGGTTGCGCGGCTTCTTCCTTCACGTGAGGCTCTGTTGGGGCCTTGCACAATTCTCAGTATCTATCAGGTTTCGCCCTTGCCTCTATTCACCAGGCTCCATGTCCACATTGCCTTGTGGGAGGTCCACAAGCCTGTTCTGCAAGACTGCGTAGCGGGTGCGCATGAGATTGTGCAGGATGCAGCAAGCTTCCATGATTCTCCTCATGGTCTCTGGGCGATTGCTGCATGGTGGTGAGAAGTACCTGGAACCTGTTGGCCAGGATGCCAAAGCGTTGTCCACCACCCACCTTGCCCTGGACAGCCTGTAGTTGAAGATCCTCTCCACGGGTGAGGAATTCTGGAAGTAAAGGGCTTCATGAGGTAGGTATTGTAGGGAGAAGGCGTCATCCCCCACAATGAAGTAGTGGGCACATCTTGTTGTGTCGTTGGGCAGGGATTCTGGATCTGGGAAGCCCACGATGAGGTTGCCTTCCAGCTCCTCCCTTGAGGTGACTGGCGTTGTATTACCTGGGCATCTTGAAGATGAGCCGTTGCTTGAAGCATCGATGTACATGAACTTGTAGTCCAGCATCAACCATGGTGAAGAGGATATGCTGAAGAAGCCCTTGGAGTTGGAAATAAGTGGGCCTGAGTTGGTTGGAGATTTGCAGGCCACGTGCTTGCCATCTATGGCTCCAACGGTGTGGGGGAAGTTCCACTTCTGATACCACTGCTCTGCAACTTTCTTCCATCCTTTGTCAGTGGAGGGTACTGGAGGAGCTCCTCCTTGTATTCTTCCAATGATGGCCTGGACCACTTTCTCTGACCACCAATGCTGATGGTGTTGGATGGCACCTCCCAGCCGTACTGCATGCCCTGTTCGGAGGTTCCCTGAGGCCAGGTGGTGCAGATGAGTGAGTGCCACCTTGAGCCCAGGTTCCAGGCTGGGCCGGAAGCTGGTGTTTGCCTTGGTCAACCTGGTGTGTCAGGCGCTGCACAACTTCGTCAAAAATGGCTGGAGGCATCCCATGAAGTTCTGGAACGCCCGAGTGTCTTTTGTTCCTGAGCTCCACCATCAGCTTGTTGTACAGTCCGTCCTCTGCTCTTCTGTGAACCATCTTCGGATCCAGATTCTTTTGGTGGCTCCTTTTTTTCTTCGCAGTAGAGTTCACAGAGCCTGCAGATGGCTTCGCACTGGTTGCAGAACGATGGTGGCTTCCGAAAGGACTTTTGTTACAATCCACGGTGGACATGACTGGATCTGTGGAAGAGGAAGAGCCAGATGAAGGCTGCAGAGGTTCTGCCACAGCAGGGCTGCTGTCTCTGAAAGTGAAATGCAGGCGAGTTTGCTCCCCCTTATTATAGGCAGTATAGGTGTCCCTTTGCATCCTCCTAGGCATCCTTTAGGCATCCTGTAGACATCCTTAATATCCGAGATAGGTCCCCTCTGCGAACGTTTTTTCCATTTTAAACGCTTTGTTTCGTTCTGCATCCGCTAGGCATCTGTTCTGCATCCGTTCCGCTTACTCCCTGCGTCCGGGTGGATGCAAGTTGCACGGATGCAGAGCGGATGCCTGGCGGATATAGCGGATGCGTAACGGATGCGAAGTGGATGCGAAGCGGATGCGGAACAGATGAACTGGATACAGTTTCCGCGCAAAAGTTTTAGGCAGCCCAAAACTTTTGAGCGGATGAAACATCAATAAACGGATGCTGGACGGATAGAGAGGAAGCAAAAACGGAGGCAGTGAGTTCATTGCGTTTTCGACGAATGGATGGCAAGGTTTTTTGTCCATTTTACATCCTCTTTGCATCCGTTGGTTCACTGTGACATGGGCTTTAATGCGAATATATAATTATCACTACAATTATAGCTTATGCTCTTTTACAATGTTATATAGCCCATCTTTGATCTAACCATTTGTACCAGCAGCTCCAACTCTCATGTACATTGTTTCTTTATCTTTTAGTGCTAGAGTTAATTTGTCCATTTCTGCACAACTTAATATTTTTTGAATAATCATTTCTTCTGATGGAGTATGAGGTTGTTTCCAACATTGTGCAAAAGCCAATCTAGCTGCCATTAATATATGTAATATTGTATACTTCACTTTTTGGGGAAATTGTTTGTTAAAGATCCCTAATAGGAAGAACTCTGGTTTGAATTCAATCTGTTCTGTCATCATTTCTTCCAGTCATTTTTTAATTCTCTGCCAGTATCTTTGTGCTTCTGTAAAGGACCACCACATGAGGAAGTATGTTCCCTCCTTTTTTTTTGCATTTCCAGCAATTCGGACTCATGTTGGGGTGCATCTTCGCTAATCTCGAGGGGGGGGAGGTGCCATCTATAAAACACTTTATAAGCATTTTCTTTGTACGATGCCGATTTTGTGATTTTATTGTTTCTATTCCAGACCCTCTCCCATTCTGTTAAGGTGATACTATGTCCTATATACTCATCCAGAGTTCCTTCATTCCGAAGTAATTGCACGCAGAAAGAAGAGAAATACACACAAATATTTCCTCTAACTTTATGTAGGAAAAAAAACCACAGTCCCTTTTATTTTTTAGAAGTACTGGGCATCGTGCACATTAGGTCTTCGAGGTTAGTAGGCATACAAAGCAATTTTAAGTAAATCTGGCTCTGACAACTTCGCAATGAATATGATTTCCCTTATGAATTGGAACTATATAATAGATGGGATTTAAGTAATGGGATTTGATGGCTATGTTCATATTTGGGACTCTTCTTTCAGATTTAGCATTTGAGACAGTCCTGTTTCATTAAATTAGAGTTCAGTAAATTGTACAGAAAATGGATTTATTTTACTAAGCAGGTTGAATGGATTGTGTGAATGCAGCTGTTCTGTAGTTTGGGTTGTTGGTATATACCTTCACAGTTCAATCATACTTATAGACATCTGAAAGTAAAATTCCACTGAATTCAATTAAATTTCCATTTGTAGGATTGTAGCCTTTATTTCCTGCTCCTTATTTTACAGAGCAGTCCTATACATGTCTATTAATTAAGGTCAGTGATGCTTGCTCTCAAAGAACTGGGAATTATATAGGAATTTTTTAAAACTATGCTAATTTAAATTATGGTTGCTATTTCTTCATTCATATAATGCAAATGTAGTACTTTCTCATACTTTTTTCCTCATATCATTATTGTTACCCGGTGACTGCCTGGACTAATCCCTGCAGTTTACTTGGCAAGATGTCAGATTTGATTTGTCCTTTCAAGTTTCAACTCCTACCCTCAAAACGACGCTATAGAGCACTGCACACCAGAACAACTAGACATAAGAACAGTTTTTTTCCTGAACCTTGTGAAACAAATACTTCCCTCAACATTGTCCAACTATTTACAAAGTCTTCATTACTATTACTATTAATCTTCTCATCACTCCTTATTACCCATCCCTCCTACTTGTGACTGTATGACTGTAACTTTGTCGCTTGTATCCTTACGATTTATATTGACTGTTTCCTAGTATAATTTGATTGCTTATTGTACCCTATGACTCTTATTAAGTGATGTACCTTATGTTTTTGACTCTTGATGAATGTATCTTTTCTTTTATGTACACTGAGAGCATTTGCACCAAGACAAATTCCTTGTGTCTCCAATCACACGTGGCCAATAAAGAATTCTATTCTGTTCTTCCCTTTTTCCTAGGGCTGAGAGAGAGGGATTTGCTCAAGGTCACACAGTTCATGCCTAAAGTGGGACTAAAATGTACCAGTTCTTAACCAGTAGGCCAGTAATTCTCAATCTTTCTGTCTTGGTGAACTGGTGAGGTGGGAGTGGGGAAAAGAAATGGTTCTATGCAAGTGGCAGGCGAGTATGCGCAGCTCCATGTGCACAAGCAATGGGCAATGAGCAATGAGATTTCAGACAAGAAACAGGAATAAGCCTTATTTGTTGGTGATGGTGTACTCCAAAATCCTTAAAAGTCTTCCAGAAGATTGCTATAGATCAGGGGTCTCCAACCTTAGCTACTTCAACTCCCAGAATTCCTCAGCCAGCAAAGTCCACATCATGGTGACCAAAACTGGATGCAGTATTCCAAGTGTGGTCTTACCAAGACATTATGATGGAGCCTGTCCATTAAGATTGTAGGCTGTAACAGTTGTAAAAAAAAGGTGAAATTATTTTGCAATGATCATTATGTGAATATTACTGTCATAAGATGGATGCCACAGTCATTAAGCGAATGGTGTGGTTGTTAAGCAAACCCATTGTTTGCTATGGAGCAGTTTTTCCATGACCAGTGCATGCCTGCAAACAGCCATAAATATGGCATTGTTGCTGAGCATCTGAAGTATGTGACTTTTTCAGAGGAGCAATTGTCAGAACTTATGACCTGGGTTGTAAGCCTCCTTTTTCAGGTAGGTTGTAATTTCAAAGAGTTTCTAAGCAACCGGTTCTAAATCAAGGGCTACCCATATATGGTTTGCACCACCATATCAAAAAAGATACAAATGCTAGTACCATCCAAATGCTATATTTGAATATTTCGGGCTGGAAAACATAACTTGTATCAGATTAGCTTCACCATTTCCATCTGCAGATCAAGAAGGCCACCTTTCCTTTTCCTCCTGCAGACTCTTCTCAGTCCAGACCATCTCGTTCAAAAAAGATGTAGGCATTGGTGGGATTCAAATAATTTAACAATCAGTTCTCTACCCTAATAATTTCTTCTAAAAACCAGTTCACCAAACTGTTCAGAAAGTTAACATCCAATTCTTCTGAAGTGGTGCGAACTGACTGAATCCCACCACTGGTTGTGGGACAAGACATACCATTTCAAGGATAAATCTGACTTTATCTTTCAGGACACCTTTTCTGGCTGCACTGGAAGACAATGTCTAAACCAAAGGAAAGTTTCCAGAGATGAAGTCACTGAGGAGAGAAAACAGTTTTGATATCGCTCCCTGATAAAATAAAATAAATAAAAAATAATAATTAATTATTGGCTTCATTTAAGAGAGACAAATTGCTAGGAGACCCACCATAAGAGAAGAGAGAAAGTTGTCCTTTCTCAGTCTTGAGCTCCACTTTGGATTCTAATAGAGGTAGTATTCAGCTGGTTCTGATCAGTTCTGGAGAGCCAGTAGTAGAAATTCTGAGTAGTTCAGAGAACCGGCAAATACCACCTCTGACTATCTATTCTCTGCCTGCCGAGTCCCAGCTGATCAGCTGGGTCTTCTTTTGTTGCCCTGCACAGGAGAACGGAGCTGGAAAGCAGGATGGGGAAGAAATGGGGATTTTGCAGTAACCTTCCCTCTAGAGTGGAGTGGGAATGGAGATTTTACAGTATCCTTCCCCTGCCATGCCCACCAAGCCATACCCATAGAACCAGTAGTAAAAAAAATTGAATCCAACCACTGGATTCTATGTGTGGTCATAATCTCCTTATCACATGAGAGACTAGCTTAATTATGGCAGGATGTGATTTTCAGCCTGATGCAGCATTCCTTTTATCAAGGAAATACAAAAAAAACTGGCGGACATTAGAACAATTTTTCATATTCTCAGAATATTGATTTTGGGCATATTTTAAGTGACTGTCTAAGATGATTCTGTTTCATTACCGACAAGTTCAAAGCTGACATTGCACCGAGAGTCTTTGAAGAACTTGTTTATGAAATGGAAAGATCTTGCATTACTGAATCCTGTGATAAGGGATTTTTTTTTAATACATGTACAACTGACATTGGTGAGATAAGAATAATGGTCCAAGATGTACATCTCACAGAATGCCTAGGACAAGGTTTTAATTGAAAATTGAGGGCGTTAGTATTTCTTGTTTGAGTTCACAGCACAGTTAAAAAATCCCTTTTTAGTCGATATTTACATTTTCACCTATGAAGTCCGTTTGCCTTTCCGTTACTATGTTGCCTTATCAACATTTGGCCAATCCTATTTTAATGAAGTACATAATTAAATTCTCTTACGGTTGCCAATTTGCACTCTGTTTCAGTAATTTCCTAAAACCTGGACTAACCACTTCATTATCTGTCATTCTCCTACCTTAATTATGTTGCTTATCGTTAGTTTATCCAGAACCTTGGATATTTTTTATTAAAAGTGATAGAGAAGCACATCTACTGAGAAGCACAGCTTAATACTTCAGCTGAGTTCAATAGAGCCTCATTTATGTCAAAAATTATATAGAGGGTCCTTAAAATAATTTACCACTGGAGGTTGCTTTGACTGGAACTAAGCCTGAAACTGAAACTTCAACTTGCAGAAATACTTTAAAATACTTAAAAATAACTAAGTAAAATGTTTAAAACAGGGGCCCACAAATTCCAGGCTGAAGCCCATTCAAAACCGAGCCATGGAAGGGGTAGGTGAGTACACACACAGTTCTCCGACCACTCACACATAACCTCTCCCTCTCCATCTCCCTCCCCCTGCCAGTTTGCAAAGCCAGAAGGGTTGGGGATTGGTGGTTTAAAATATCTATGCAGCACTGAGTACAATTTTGGTCTTGTGGTTAAGGCTAGAAAGTTGGATAACATGACTCCACTTCCTGTCTTAGCCATGAAAACCAGCTGGGTGATTTTGGGCCAATCACTCACTCTCAGCCCAACGCATCTCACACAGGGTTGTTCTTCTGGGGAAAATAGGAGGAAGATGTATTGCTTATGTTTCCCACCTTGCGTTATTTGTAACACACCCAATACTCCTGCCTCATATTTTTGCCATAATAATATAATTACATAATAGGTATAATAAGATTGGGACTGCGTTAGGAACTTCTGTCCTCACTGTGAGTAGTGTTGGGTGGGTGTGTGTGCACGAAGGGAGACTCAGCCAATCTCATTGTACGCATGTTGTACTCTTGACAATAAAGGTAATAATAATAGTTTACTACAGCTTGTTCAATAAACCATGTTTTCTGTTCTGCAGTCTCAGGCATGAATAAATCTAAACAGAACCCCTATCTTCCATATATTTATCAGGAAGAAAGAGACAAAGACAATAAATATCATTTCCCTCTTCTAAAAAATAATAACAACCCTGTGGGATGAGTTGGACTAAGAGAAAATGCTGGCCCAAAATTGGCTGTCATAACTAAGCAGGACTAGAATTCACAGTCTCCCAGTTTCTAGGCCAGCACCTTAACCAATCAAATGAAATGTTATATTATTGTGCAACCCAATCGTGTAATTGCACATTAGTAAATAATAAGATGTTTATTTTAATTAAACATTCCTAGTTCTGTGAAAAATATTTATCAGTTCAGGATTTTTCATTTCATTTTAGCTTTGTTTTGAATGTAATTTGTGCTGTTGATTGTTCTTGAAGGCAGATTTAAAATAGTCCCTGTAATTTACCCTTTTTCTGTATGGGTAAATGTGACTGATGATCTCCCTTAGTATTTTGTTTGCTGTCTTATTTCTGCAAAGGCATAAGGAAAATATAGGTCACTTCTTTTGCAGAATGCAATATAATGGTTAGCTCAGCGATCCCCAACCCCAGTCTGTGGATTGGCACTGGTCCATGGCATACTCAGTTCTCTTGAGACTGTAGGAGGCTCTGTTTTTTTTTTAAAAAATATTTGTTTGTGGCAATGGGCTTGTTGACTGGAAAGGTAGCAGCCCAGGTTCGAAACCTGAACACCACGCAACAGGGTGAGTTCCCATTCTTGCCTCAGCTCCTGCCCACCTAGCAGTTCAAAAGCATGCAAATGCAAGTATAAATGCAAGATAACTGTGCTCCATGCAGGACACATGACCATGGAAATGTCTTCGGACAGCACTGGATCAATGGCCTTTAAATGGAGATGAGCACCACTCCCTAAAGTCAGCAATGACTAGCAGAGTAAAATCTGCAGGGACCCTCCACCTTGTATCACTTGTTTGTGGAGTTTGTAGACCCTCTTTAAGGAAAACAGAGCCTCCACAAACAAATGGACCCTTCTTTTTTAAAAAAGAAAAAGGATGATGTATCTATTTTAACAAGTGTGGATGGAGTTATTTATCATATGTAAGATATTTTCTACCAACTTTCACCTAAATTGTAGTTTAGGATGAATTTTATTAAATATTTTCTTAAGTGCCATTCTTGTAATGTCATTGCTTGTTTAAAATCTTGCATCCACTTTATTATACAGCCTTTTACTTATTCTGTCCTTACAGTATATAACATCATAATAGTAATTATATCTCAATAGATGGTCTTGGTTCTGTTTAAATGCTTCAAGTCCAATCATTTGCCTTAAAACCCCTCCTTTTTTCTTGAGGTAACTTTCTATTCATTCACGAATAGAAAAGGAAAGGAAAGGAAAGGAAAGGAAAGGAAAGGAAAGGAAAGGAAAGGAAAGGAAAGGAAAGGAAAGGAACGAATATAATTCTTTATTGGGCAAGTGTGATTGGACACACAAGGAATTTGTCTTGGTGCATATGCTTTCAGTGTACATAAAAGAAAAATACATCCATCAAGAGTCCAGAATCATAAGGTACAACACTTAATAATTATAGGGTACAATAAATCAGGACCTTTTAATATTGACATTCTATTATTCAGGGATTTTATCCATTTGACTATCCATGTCAAATGTCTTACATGGTAATATATTTTAAAATCTGTGAGTGTGCCTCTTTCTTTTGAATCTTGAGATTTTTTTCTTTATTTTACTCTGGTTTTTTACCTTTGCAAATACGTTTGTTATCCAATTTTGCCAATCTTGCAAATTTTTTTCTGGATGAAGATGAATGCTATTTAAATTTTTATTTATATATACTATGTGCAAGTATATAAAATTTTATATATATTTTAATAGTTGCAATTAATTCTAAAAGTGAAAGTTTGGGTTTTTTTTCCAGTTTTCTAATTTTTAATGTTCATTTTACATCCTGAGAATTCATCAAACCCTTTAATTGTTTTCCTCAAAAGTAAATAATCTGAAAAGACCAGATCACATAGATAGACCTTATTACTGTTCATTATAAAATGTTTGCTACTATATTAGCTGAAGTTGAACACTTAAAGAACCATGTTCTGTATTAAAAAATTAAAAAATTAAACACATGGATTAAACATGTTATGTTGCCAAGAGGAACATCAACACTTATAAATGTAAGATAATATATCAGTTTAAAAAAAGGAAGGAACAACAGTAATTTGGGGGGGGGGGAANAGTAATTGGGGGGGGGGGAATGAAAAAAACACTTTTGTTGGTTTGAGATGGCCATTTCTCCTTGCAGTATTGAATAAAATAAATCCCAGAGAAGAATTTACAGCTTCGGTTAAAAACATATATCAACAGCAAACAGCAGATATCATAGCCAGTGGGACATTTTCTTTGAAATTTTCAGTCAAGTAAAAGTAACTAGGAAAAAAAAATGTTCTACAGGTAGTCCTTAACATATGACCACAAATGAGCCCAGAATTTAGTCAGGTTGAGTCAGTTGTTTAGCATCCAAATATAAACCACGTGACTATGGAGATTCTGCAACAGTCATAAATGTGAAAAATAGTCATAAGTCACTTTTTCAATCCCATTGTAACTTTGAACGATCACTAAATGAACTGTTGTAAGTTGAGGACTACCTGTGTTTTTCTCCTTTATTATTTTTATCATATCATTTTATCATATTTTAAAAATACGAGCTGTTTTGGAAAGATTAACAAGTATTGTTGTTGGCTCCGTCGATCTCGGGAGATCATGGAAAATTCGCGTCATGGAAATGGAGACCTCTCCAGGACGCGAGTCTGGGTAGAGTATATGGAGGACCTGAGAATGCCCAGGTATTAACAAGTATAAGGCATTAATAATCAAGGAGATGAAAATACTACATGGAAGATGTAGTATTAACTATTGTGCAACCACAAAATACAACAAGGTAGCTGGTTACCATGGTATTGATTTTAAGAAATGTCATAAACACAGTTGTGCTGTCAACACCAATATTAGGTTTATTTGTGTCATTGTCCTGCAAGAGAGGAAAATGTACAGATAACCAGTTCATAAGACTTAATTAAAATTTGGTTGCTTCACATCTGGCCTTTTAAAACATATTTGTTTCTCCAAGAATATAAATAAAAATATAAATGCAACTAACAAGGGTTTGGAAACATGTATATCATATCATTATGTTGGCTAGAGAACTATATTGGGGGACCATCTCTTTTGATTATGTTGTAGGTGGCCAAGCTCTGGTTGTACTGGTTGATAGGCTCAGCCAATCTCATTGTACTCTGACAATAAAGGTAATAATAATATGTAACAATCAAGGAATTGATGAAGTAATTATTGTGCTCCGCTGGTGGCCTGAGGAGCTGGCAGAAGAGTCAAACAGTGGAGAGAAACATGGCCAGTTCTGGAGTTTGAGGAGGGCTCGGATGAGGGATCTCCATCTGACACAGAGATGGAGCCAGGGCCCTCTAAGCACTATGTACTGACTCTGGAGCCTCCAGAATCTGACAGCAGCAAGGCAGAGGAACAGGGGGAGCCTGTTCTCAGTGCACACTTGCACAGAGCTGCCAGAAGGCAAGAACAGTTAAAACAAAAGGAGCAACGCAGGAGTAAGGCTTGAAGATCACAGGCCCCTCCTGTAAGACATAAAGGAAGGGCAAAGGGACATGAGCCTTTGCAGGAAGCAACTTTGTTCTGGTTGGTGTAAAATCTGAAGCTCTGTGTTGACTTTGTGCTCCGTTTGGCCTTGTACAGCTAATTGGCAATTTAGTTGTTGGTAGCATTTCAAGGGAGATAAAGGTGGGTGCTTATCAGCCTTATCCCGAAAGACTGTGGCAGATTTCTGATGGGCAATTCATAAACTGTTTGGGATTCATTATGGGCTGTGAATGGAAATAATTCACAACCATTGAAATAATTTTTAAAAAAAGGGTTTTTGGAACAGTGTGTTTGTTACTGTATCAGGAAGCCTTGGTCAGAACAGTATCTTGGGTTTGGAATCCCCGTATTAGTCTTATCTTGAAAGAATCATTTGGTGGAACAAAATGTAGAAAACGTAACCTCCACTAAACTGAGGCAGCAAGTGAGGACAGGTGAAAATTGTGAAGGCCAAAGCTTTCTCAGGAAATTCGGAACTAAAATATATATGTATGGAAAGTTTGAAATTTAAATAACAAAATGTCTATCTGGGTAATTTCCTAGCTATTTTCCAAGGAAGAAAGAAAAATCAAAGGCAATAGGTTGTTGTACAAATTCAAAAACAAAACTATGAGTAATGAACGGAGATAAGCAATTGTCAGTGGAAAAAAAAAATTAACATTTTGATAAGCAATGAGCAAATGTAATTTAAACAGAAGGAGGGAATAGCCACTTTTTCTTTTTCTCTCAAAGATCATTATTTGCCAAATGGCATGTATTTTTTCTAACATTTACAGAACAGTCAGCAGGTTTCTGCTAAGATAATTTGTCAAAGAAACACACAGGCCATATGGAGCTGAAGGGATGATTGTGTAGGCAGTGAATACAAACCAAAATAAATTGATATTGCCAGAAGAGGGATCCTGACTGATTTATTTATGGAGTTTTAAAACACAAATGTAGGTACAGCATTTAATAAGCTCAACTATGATATATTTGTACTTTTTCCTTTTCAATCAGATGACAAAACTCAACATAGTTTTACCATATAACACTAATTTAGATGTATCAAAGGTGAAGAAGACCGTGCACTTCTAAATTAGACATCGTATCTTCCACTTTTCAGCTGGAATTGGGTATGTCTAGTATGATGAAAAGAAGGACCAGGGGAGATATGATAGCAATGTTCCAATATCTCAGGGGCTGCCACAAAGAGGGAGTCAAGCTATTCTCCAAAGCACCAGAGGGTAGGATAAGAAGCAATGGGTAGAAACTAATCAAGGAGAGAACTAATCAACTTAGAACTAAGGAGAAATTTCTTGACAATTAGAAAAATTAATCAGTGGAACAACATACCTCCAGAAGTTGTAAATGCTCCAACACTGGAAGTTTTTAAAAAGAGGTTGGGAAACCATTTATCTGAAATGGAATTGGGTTTCCTGCTTAAGCGGGGGTTGGACTAGAAGACCTCCAAGATCCCTGCCAACTCTGTTATTCTATTCTATTCTATTCAAACAAAACTGACTGTATCTCTAAGACCTTTGTGGATCAGGATGGAGTGAGTCATGATTTATTGACAAAGACAATCTATCAATCGCATAGCAAGCAGAAATGCAAGCAATGCAGTTGTTTCTGTTCACATGGTTGAGTAATGGATAATTTTACATGGCAGAAATAAGGTATGGACAGGGAATCAGTAGAGTTAGGAGGTTAAGTTTTCTAAGAATGTTTTCTCAAGGTTGGTGTTTGTGTGAAAGGAAAATGAACTTTATCTAGGAAATAACCTAAATTAGGGAAAGGCTAAGACACTTAGGTCTGTTGTATCTACTGTTGGTCTGTTGTGTCCAGCTTCGGAGTCTTTGGAAGACTCTGATAAGGAAACAACATCAGAGATAGAGACAGAGCCAGGGCCTTCTGTCCTCCTCCAGGTGGAGAGGCAGCTGTATTCAGGGCCTGAGCTGAGTGAGGAGGAGGAACAGATGAACAGTGAGGAGGGTGCACATATCCATCTCAGATGCACATATGCACAGAGAGAAAAGGAGAGGAGAGCAAAGGAAAGCAATAAGCTGGCTCTCAGGGAAGAGCAGACATAGATGCCAGCCAGCCCCTCCCTGGCTGAGAAATAAATAGTAGGGGTTTGAGAATGGCTGGTTGTTGCAGACAACCATTCATTTTTAGGATACAGTAATTTGAATTTCTAGGCCAGAACCAGGTCTGTTGGGACTAATTATGTTTGGTTTTTTGTTTATCCACATGAATAAAAGTCCGTTCCTATCCTGTTTGAAAAGGGATTTGTTTTTACTCATGAGTAAGCAGCTTATCATTCCTTGCTAAAGCTGGGTCAGAACAAGACCCAGTGTCAGATAGGAAATGTGTTAAGAGTTTATTGCAGAAATCAAATCCAGAAAGCACACACAGATGACACACAGATGACTGATTCAGCAGGATTCATTAACTTCTTTATATACATAATAGTATGTGAGTAAAATGTACAATACCAATAGTAGATTCTTCCAACATAACACAAGCAAAACACAAGCAGCAACTTCAGAGCTCAGACTAGGTTAGTTTCATTTCTCAGCATAGCACTTAGAGCTGCAGGGCCACACCCAGTCTCCTTCAGTTTCAGTTTCTAATTCAGCTTTCATTGGCTGACCTTGTTACCATGTCTCTGCCAGTTCATGAATATTCTGACAAAATGGAGGCTGCTTGTTTTACAACATTTTTTTCTCTTTCAACTCCGCAGGTGAGTCCCATCCCAGGATGCATCCGGGCATTAATGAAGATGCTGTACTGCCCTTATTGCCGTGGGCTGCCCACTGTGAAACCTTGCAATAACTACTGCCTCAATGTAATGAAGGGCTGTCTTGCAAACCAAGCAGATCTGGACACTGAATGGAATCTCTTTGTAGGTAAGGGCGGGGTTGGATGCAGAGAGGTGAGCGCAGTAATCTGTCAAACTTTCTGATGAGTTGAAACAGCATTTGCCAAGTGGAAAATAGGACATGTTGATAGAATGCCTTCATTCAGTTGTCATTCACATGCTTTGATCAATTGTTTCTGTGTGGTTCCACCTGGGAGCTATTTTTGTGAAATCTCTCTTTGTGGGATGTTGAAGTCCATAAGCAAAATTCCACCTGGTTGGTGCAAAGCATGCTGAAAGATAAAGGCTGTATTTCTGATTCTGTAGCAGACAGAGGGACAAGGTGTCAGGAGGGGAGGAAGAGAGCGACAAAGATGAAATCCTGTGCATTTCACATTAAATTTTCATGTTTGTCTGCCAGATGCAAGAATAAAGACTGCATAGTCTTTCCTTCTTTGCTTAAAATCCAGCATGACTGCAAATTGGCAAAATGCCATTATTGTGACAGGCAAAAAGAAAAAAAATCTTATAAGGCAAATTTTAAAATATTTCAGAGATACTCCACCTGAGCAAGGAGAAGAATGGATCTCACTTCCATTTCAGACAGTTGTGTGATCTGCTATAATTCACAGAACAATTTGGAAGGGCACCCCCAAAAGATATCAAATTTACCAGTGATCCAAGGACCCTGGATGGCAGGGAAATGCAAAGCAAAAGAATGTAATCACAATATGACTAAAAAGGAAGAAAAAGGATGCTATGAATGTGCCCTTCATTCAACTATACATATTTCTATTACTGAACACATTAAAAAAAAACTACTTCCGAAACAGAGTTTTCCATTCTAAAGAAATCTCAAATGGCTGAACAGTTTTGATTAGTTTCTACTCTCTTTCAGGGACATAAATAAAAATTAATTCTCTGGAAGTGTCTATCTAATCTTTTTTTTCACCCTTTTTCTAGTACCTTTGAATAAAATAAATTTACAATAATAAGCAATGCAGCAGAAGGAAATACACAGAGAGAGAGGGATCAAAATATGTAGCACAGGATAATTTGTTTAGTCTAGAAAAAAACCCCTAAGAATGTGATCTTACATATTTAGGAATCATCAAAAAAGAAGTAAGAGAAACACTGATAATAATGAGGACACACAAAAATTAGGAAAAATAATGAGGAAACACAAAGATGAGAAAGAAAATCAGGAAACACAAAGAGTACTTAAGACAATTAATATTTACAATGAAGATTTTTTTTAAATGCATATAATAATTTGATGTTTAGGCCACCTGTCACTGAACTCTGTCAGAAATGTACACAACATCTTTATATTCTCAGTTATTCTCAGGTAAACCATTTTGAACTTCCATTAAGTCAATAATTTGCATAGCAGTGTGGTTCCACTTCCAATCACAATTATCATAGTGAAGCAAAGATTCTCAACTTACAGCTGTAATTGAGCTCCAAATTTTTATTGCTAAGTGAGACAGTTATAAAGTGAGTTTTGCCCCATTTTACAACCTTTCTTGGCACAGTTGTTAAGTGAAGCATAGCAGTTATTAAATGATTCATGCAGTCATTAAGTGTCTTCCTCCAATGTCTTCCTCCATTGATTTTGTCAGCTTGTAGCTCTCTATCGTTTTATAAGGAATGTAATATGGATAAATAAGCAGACCTGCTGGTTAAATAAAAGAACATATTGTATGTTAATAAGTAAGATATAATCCTTTTAAAATTTTATTCAAAAGTACCTGTTGCAGTTATTTGAAAAAAAAATATATAGGGTGTCAATCATGTGAGATTAAAGTATGGATTTATTATTGACTGGATAAGAGCCAATAAACTGATGTTGAATATGCAGCATATGTTTCCAGTACAACACAGGTGATTCTGAGTTTCAGGAAGTAGTTGCAAGCTTGTTCTACTAACAGGGAACTTAAAATTGATTTTAAACTGGAGTATTCCTTGGTCCACTGAACATTACTGGGATCTCATAAGATATTTCTTATCGTAGCTATTCAGGCTTAAAGAGGAAACAATTTCTGCAAAGAGATTAGTACACAGAAAATACCTTGGTGGGCCATCTTGAGAATGTTCTGCCTTTTATTGCTATAACTGATGCTACTGCACTATTTTCTAATACATTCAGATTTTTGCATTTTATGTATCTTCCCAGAGTCATGAAAATATTGTCAATACAGGTCAATGTGTCTTCGAATGTTGGAAAGATATAAAATTCTCCAAACCAAACTTGGTTAATCTTGAAAAGGCTAAGCGGCTAATGTGTGGGATGTTTGTGTTCTCTGAGTTTGGTTGTTTTACCGTACAGTTTTCATTACCCAACTAGCTACATCAGGGGTCTCCAACCTTGGCAACTTTAAGACTTGTGGACTTCAACTCCCAGAGTTCCTCAGCCAGCAAAGCTGATGAAAGATAGATTTATTAATGTATGGATCAAATAGATAGATAGATAGATGGAGGGATGGATGGATCAAATGGAGAGAAAGATAGAAAGATTAAAGCAAGAAAGCAAAGCTGGCTGAGGAACTCTGGGAGTTGAAGTCCACAAGTCTTAAAATTGCCAAGGTTGGAGACCCCTGAGCTACATCATCATCACCACATCCTTTAGTACTGATCATGCTACCTGGTTGGGTAATGAAAGAACCTTCAAGAAAACAACCAAGTTCAGAGAGCATCAAGGATTCCACAGTTCAACTCTGAGCTGCAAATATGCTCTTCTACTGTCAACTAATTTTCTATTGTTCCAAAGAAACATTCACATGTCCAAGTAATCATCAGAAGTTGTGGTTAATTCAAAGGACACTTTGCATGGCAATTATGGTGATATTGTCCAGTTATTTGAGGAATTAAATTTTGTTTCATCATACTTTCTGACATTATTAGCAACTCTGTGAAAAAAAATCAAAACTGTAGGCAGTCCACTTCTGTCCGAAAAATGTCAAGCTCCTTCTAATAATAAAGTTTCTATGCAGTTTCCTGGTACAGCACCAACTGAACTAAAATGAAGAATGTGCAGCACTATTGAGCTATGAATAATTGGTCAGAATTTGCTTCTGAAGTTTGTGTTGGAAACTAGTCACAAGGGGAGGTATATTAATTGTGCTTATGGAAAGGTGATAATCTTTCTTCTTCTCCCACTCAGTTCAAGCAAGACTTTTATTTTATTCTGCTTTGTTGTATGTGGCAAGGCCTAGCAGGTGGTAGCTATCCTGAATGTTTGTAGATAGCTTTTATTTAATTATTGGCAGAGATTGATCACCTAGAAAACAAATGGTACCATACAGTCTTACAAGATTATCCAAGCCCCCACCTGATATATTTTCTGTATACAGAAAATGCAGAGTTCATACTGCTGCTGGCAAGAGTGTTCTCAGCTTCATCTTATTTATTTCTTTGTTAAATTTGTACCTACCTTGCCTTTTATTCTGGAGGTCTGTGCCGCATAAATATACAGCCCCTCTCCCATTTTCCCCACAACAACAACTCACTAATGATATTGGGAAAGTCATTGGTCCAAAGTCCATGGTTCAGGATTAATTTGAACCTGAGTTTCTCCAATGCTTATTTAACATTTTATTTTTATTTATTTGTATCCCATCTTTATTATTTTCATAAATAACTCAAGATGGTGAATATATACATCATATCCTCTTCTTCCTATTTGCCACACAACAACTCTTTGAGGTGGGTTTGGCTGAGAGAGAGTGAGTAGCCCAAGATCACCCAGCTGATTTTCATGCCTAAGGAGAGACTAGAATTCACAGGCTCCTGGTTTATAGCTTGGTGCTTTAACCACTAGATCAGTGGTGGCTAACCTTTTTGGGCTTCTATACCCACTCACTTGCCAGCACCCAGAAGGCAATGTGTGCCTCCCACACCCCCTATGCATGCGCAACTAATCCCTACCCACGCACCCATGCTGTCCCCTTACCTGCACTGTGCTTCACAGCTGATTTTCGGCAGGTTTGAGGCCTTTTTCATCCTCCCAAAGGCTTGAGGAAGGCTTCTGCAGGCTTTGCTGGTTGCAAACTAGCCCCGTTTTGTCTCTCCCGGTATTTTCGGAAAAACAGGAAGTGACAAAACTGGGCTGGTTTTCGGCCTTCAAAGCCTGCAGAAGCCTTCCTCAAGTCTTTGGGAGGCTGAAAAAGGCCTCAAACCAGCCAAAAATCAGCTGTGAGGCGCATGCATGCCCAGTGAGGTAAGTTTGCCCGCAGCTCGCATACTGGCATAAATGGCTCTGTGTACGACCTATGGCACGCATGCCATAGGTTTGCCATCACGGCATTAGACCAAATTGACTCTCAACATCTTAATTATGAGACCACAATGGTTGTCGCATGATTTATCCAGGCAAGAAGATGAAATTGTGGAGAAACTTCTCACATACATAAGAGCTACATACATAAATACATCCACCTCTTTAAAAGTTTGTGCCTTTTTCAGAAATAATGCCTTATCCCAATCCCCATTTAAAACCATAGAGATTTTGAAAGTGAAAAACAACGTGGTTCATTGCAGATATTTTTTTTCCATGTTCTGAAAAATTATGGCTCCAGGAAAATTGCTGACTTCCCCAAATAAAATAAGAATTAATTTACTCTGGAATGGAATTTTTTTCTGCTTAAGCCAGTATTTCTCAACCTCAGCAAGTTTAAGATGCAAAGATGTCCACTATGTGGGAGTTAAAATCCACGCATCTTAAAATAGTTAAGGATGAGGAACATTGCTTTGAGCTATTCAGCCTGAACAAAGCTGGCAGAGTGAAGAAGACAACTTGAACAGTAAAGTTTGGCTGCTTTATAACCTCCCTCTCCTCTTCAAATGATTTCTTTCAGAAGGAATTATTATTGTAACTTTCCTTGTGGCTTCAGTTCCAAGTGGGGAGAAAGACACTGGAAACATGGAGGCTGTTTGGAAAGATGGTTTAATTGTGGACAGGACCACATGGTTTGGAGCTCCAAAGTGAAAAGGACAACCACATGTTTCAAGATGTTGGGTGAAGAAAAAGAAGGAAAGGGCCGAGATGCGGAGAAACCCTGAGTTATATACCCTCTGTTGGGCTCCACCTTAGTGTTTCCTGATCCTGTGTAAAAATGTATCCCATTGGTTGTCAGACTCCCACATGGCTTCACCTGAGTGCTGGCTGATGCAATCTTCCCAGGCCAGGTGGTGAGATGTGTAGAGGTCTTTGTTATGTAGAATAACCTGGCCTAGGCTTTAATGGCCTGCCCATTAACAAAAGTGGGGGTCAGCTTCTGGTTCTGAGGTGAATTTCCGCTTCTGAGTTTCAACTTTTCTTTTTAGGGAAAATATTCTACCTTTTTAATATTTCCTAGGATATTTCATTTTTCTAGGAGAGGGGTGGGTGCTAACTTCCTACACCAACAAAGATAGAAGTAATATCTATGGCAATTTCTGACTCACGTGTCAAACTTGGGGTTTGGTACATGAGGGGATGCATTTGTTGTTTTGCCTCAAATGGGTGTCACAGATACTGAAGAGTCCCCATGTTTTGTGTACACGTCTATGTGATTGTGTAATCCTTATGAATATACACAAACACACACAGAGAATCTGAATTTGGCAGGATTTTTTTGGGATTAATAAGGTCACTTTAGGATTTTTTCCAGCTCCCAAACTCAATTTTCCAATTCTTGATTTAATTGCAAAATATACTAGTCAATATTTTTTATCACTGGACAACCATTTGTCCAGAATTCTATAGGGTCTTGGGTAAAGGGTTGGATTAGAATACCTCCAAGGTCCTTTCCAACTGTGTACTTCTGTGAAAAAAAATGGCAAAACAGGCCCAAAAATGTTGTCAAGAAAACTTCAGACACTAGATGAAGCAGTCACCTGGAGCCAATATTGACTCAAAGACACGTACACACACACACTCACAAAATTGTCACTAGGGCTCCACAACTTAGACAAGAGGGTAACAGCACATCAATGGAGGGGAAGAGGACTTAATCCCTAATAGGTAAATTATTATCCACGCACTGATGTGCAGACGTTGAGTTAACTTCCTACAGCTTTCAGAAATCTATTTGTTAAAATGAATGGGATTTTGAAGGCTACAACAGCTTTTCTTCAGCTTTGAATGGAAGTAAGAAAGAGATTGGCCTATTTTAGAGAATTCTAGAGAGGGCCAATGCTTGTGTAAGCTCTGGAGCACTTCTCGATTACTTTCAGGCTCTAGATGGTATCAATACTAGAATAGCTGATGCTTTCATCCAGAACAAAATTGTCAGCAACTCAAGGTTCCTGGAAGGACCATGCTTGATAGAGGTCATTTCTCAAACAGATATTAAGTCCCTATTACGATTATGTTATGTTTCTTCAAAATATTAGCCACCAGTTTTTGGAAAACATCATCCACATTTTCCTGATTCAGCAGCAGTAGTAGATAGCAACAATGACATTGCTTTTATTTCAGAGGTGATATTCAGCAGGTTCTGACCAGAAATTTTGAGTAGTCTGGAGAACTGGCAAATCCCACCTCTGACTAGCTCTGCCCCCATCTATTCCCTGCCTCCTGAGTCCCAGCTGATCAGCTGGGTCTATTTTTGTTGCCCTGCACAGGAGAATGGAGCTGAAAAGCAGGTTAGCGAGGTGGGGAGGGAATGGGAATTTGCAGTAACCTTCCCCAACCAAGCCCACAAAGCCATGCCCACAAAGCCACATCCACAGAACCGGTACTAAAAAAATTTGAATTCCAGCATTGTTTTACTTGTTCCTCCATTATTTTAATCCTACTACTTAGATAGCTTAGTTGTTGTTTTTTAAAGCATGAATACTTTAAGATGGAGCCCTACTCTCCATTTCTAACACTTCTGCTTATTTTGACTGAATTGTATCTTTCAGTTGTTACAACCCAGTCAGGTTCCAATTATTCTAATCAGGTTCCTGTTGTGCCTGTTAAAATGCTTTTGCTGTTTTGTATTATAAGTTCAAACTTACCTTGTTTATTTCTGATTCTCTGAGCATCAATGAATAGATATCACAAGCCGTAATTTTGTAAGTCAACGTTCTTCTCAGTTTTTCAATGAATGCCTTAATAAGCCCATTTCAAACATCTGTCTACACTATCCGACATATATTTGATTCAACACAGCAGAATACATCTCAAAATTCAAAAAAGCAGAAGACCTGGTACAGCTTAAGTATGTTTTTCGTGACTAAAGCAAACTAATAACAAAACAATTTTCTTTTGGGAAGTGCAGAAGCTTTGAACTGCAAATTCTTGAAAAGAACATATTCTGAATAAAGGGAATTTTACTGGCACTACAGATATTCACAGCCCTGCCCTTTACTTCCTTTCTTTTTTCTTTCATGGCTCCTACATAGAAGCATTCAGAGTAATATTTGACTATAATACAGAGTGTGTTTCATTTTTTAAAAAATTATGTTTGTTCAGTGCGAGCCTGGTTTGCATTCAGAAGCTCAAAAAGTCTTCTTCGGTGCCCTCCCTCCTCCACTAATTTGGGTTGGTTGGGTTAAGAGAGGCCAAGTGGTTCATAATCACCCAATACATTTCTGTGGCTGAGTATGGATTTGAACTTCAGTCTCCCCAGTCCTAATCAAACATCTTTAGGATGACCACACATTACGGTGGTTTATACTTTTAAAATCCATTTTCTTATTCAGTAAAGCCAGAGTTGCCAGAGTTGAGAAACGCTGCCTTAGAATGAACCTTTTTACAAGCTGTCTCCAGCTGCTGTCGGTTCGGACTGGTTCTAGCGAACTGGTTGTTATGACCATCAGCTGGCCCCACTCCTGCCCTATCTTGTCCTATATTTCCTTCTTTCTGGCTCAGCTGATTCACGCAGCACAGTTGATTTCCGCACCTCAGGTGTTCTACTTACCAGAGCTTCCCTAGGAGGTAAGCAGTTGAGCTTCAAGCTGTATTTTGAATGCTGCACACGTGCCGCAGAGAGGAAGAGGTCAAGCTATTTTCTAAAGCGCCTGTAGCCAAGACAAGGAATAATAGATGGAAACTGAACAAGGAGAGATTTATCCTGGAAATAAGGAGAAACTTTCTGACAATGAGAACAATCAACCAATGGAACAGCTTGACTTCAGAAGTTGTGAGTGCTTCAACACTTGAGACTTTCAAAAAGAGATTGGACTGCCATTTGTCAGAAATGGTGTAGGGTCTTCTGTTTGGGCAGGGGGGTTGGACTAGATGACCTACAAGGTCCCTTCCAACTCTGATTATTTATTATTTCTCATTTGTACTCACAGAACCAGTTGTTAAACTGGTTTCAGCCCACCACTGGCTGTCTCCTATGTCATTCCTAGCATATGAAAGTTGATTTGTCCAAGTCACGATCAATCTTTGCCAATCCTAGATATGTTGAAAAAAGTTTTCCTGGAATCCTCCAGAAGAATTCAAGCTCTTGTAAGAAAATCTGACACTCTGATAAGTTTCTGTACCTGCTTCTGATTTCAACCACCACTTGTTTGAGGGAGACAGCCATAGAATCTGAAAAGCAAGTCCATTCTATATCCTGCTGTTTATATGAACAGCATTTTTATAACATTTTTATTCCTCCACTGAATTTTCATGCAATCTGATTTTGTAACGATCATACTTTCTTAAAAAAAAATCTATAATAATTGCCTTCGGATTTCAGCCCAAATGTTTTAATCTTCCACCTTGTTGCATGCAGTTTGGAAATCATCACTGTTGCTTTTTAGTACAACTAAAAGACATGTTCATCTTCCACACAAGATATCTAGAAGGTTAAAAAACAGGGGGGAGGGGAATTAAGGTATTGCATTCAGAGGGGCTTATTTGTAAATGACACTGTAGAGGGTTGCAGCTCCCATGTACAAATGTCTGTTGTCTTAAGAAAGTTAGTCTCAAAGAAAAAATAATAAGAAAACCATTCATATTGAAAGAATTGTAGGCCTTGAAAAATGCCTTGCATTTTTCTCTCTGGATGGTTCTCCCAGGATAATTTCAACTGTCACATTTGCCATGTTCTATTGTCAGTCACAGTGAGTAAAATCTGTAGCCATATCAGATTATTTTTATTGAAGAAGAGCTCTTCAGCTCTTACTGACCCTAGATCACTTTTATGATGGGGAAATTCTATAGAAAATATTAGATCTTGGCATGAAATGGATCTCTCCCTCCTCTCCCTCCCTCCCTCTCTCTCCCTCTCCCCCATCTCGTTCTTCTGTTTGCTTTGCAAAACATGCATATGTACATATGGAATCTCTGGGCATATAGTTTCTCACCCACAATCTAAATAGAACAAACCTATATCAAGGTTTTCAAGGTTTTGAAAAGAAAACCTTTCCTCATGTGTAATTTCAGAAGGCCCCAACAAGCCTTTGCAACCCCACTGTTTCCCCCTGATCTTAAAATCCTTGCATTATATAGTTTACAGCTCAAAAGTTATCAGTTCTCCTTAATTCTATAAATCAAAAGCAGTCCATCCTGCTTAGATGGGCAGGGCAGGGTTAGGTCACTGTACCAAACTAAGGCCATTTTGTAGCTTTTCTTTGGGACAGCCAATTGAGGGACCCCTTCAGGATATGGCTATATATATTGACATATTTAAGGATGCAGCTCATCCACTCTCCTCTTCACCCTTTTGAGGTTGGTCCCCGTTCCTTTCCTCACTTGTCTCCTTTATAAAATCAAACCTGATTGATTATCTAGGTTTTATTATCTTTCTTCATTGCTGTGTTTATCACCTAACAAGTCCTGCATCAGTCGGTAGGATACCTAGATGAATACAATTCCCATTTCCCAGATCTCATTTTCTTTCTTCTAACCCATAGCGTTAACAAGCTCCATTATGAAGGTTTTTGAGCAACTATTTTCACAGCACATCAGAGACTGCCTCCCGCCCTCCTTTGATCAATATCAGTTTGCTTGTAGAGCAAACCGATCTACAGAGGATGCTGTGGCCATCACACTTCATAGAGCGCTGAGTCATCTGTCATTGGAGAACAAACCAAGCATATGTGAGGAGCCTCTTTGGGATACAGCTCTGAGTAACCTATTCATCCCAGATATACGAGATAACCAAGACTGTTAATCTTGCAGGTCCCCACCCCCACCATCTCCTAGATTTAAGAATCTTTTTGACAAACAGACCACAGTCTGTTGACTTGGCGCCCCACTTTCTTCCACTATTACCTCAGTACTTGGTTGTCCCCCAGGGTTGTTTCCTGAGCCCCCCGTGCTTATTGCCATTGTACACCTTTGACTTGGCTCACCAAGGCCACGCAATAAACATATCATAAAGATTTTGGTGGATGACTGACTGTGGATTGGTCTCTCTGAAGAGGATGAGTGTATATAGCACAGAAATAGAGAAACCTGTCTATCTGGTGTTCACAGAACAATTGTCCGCTAATGTCCATAAAAACAAAAACTGATTAGGACTTCAAGGAAACATGGACAGGACCACGCCCCACTATCGACATCAATGGAGAACAAGTGGAAACTTTCCTGATAAATCAGGATTCTGGCACCATATTTTCAGTGATATCTCTGCCCTAATCCAGGCATAGTGAAGAAGCCTACAGCAGCGGCTTGCAACTTCTGCAGGTTCTCAGGAAAGACAAATCTGAATAAGAAGTTTGTTTGCTGGCTTTCTATTAAAGCTCTGGTGGAGCATTGACATGACTGTCTGGAGTTGTGTTGGTATGCAGGCCTCCACAGCTAAGGACAGGAAAACTGTACAGAGGGTGATAAACAACAGCTGCAAAGATATTGGATTGCCCTCTGCCCCCTTGGAAGACTTAGCCAAGGTCCCGTGCCAAAAGCAGAGTTAAGGCCAATCATAGAAGAACTGACACTCCTCACCACCCTGACAATTATCTTTTTGACGCTGGCTGCCGTCTGGAAGGTGCATTAGGGCAATAAAATCCCACAACGACTAGATTAAGCAAATAGTTTTTTCGCCCCTGGGCCATGCCGATACTCAAATAAATACAAAAGTCACTACTTTATTAAGATGTGAAAAAGATATGTGAAATTTCACTGCCTCATTTAGATGATAATACATATTACAGAAATCCATTCTCTTGTGTTATGTATATAGGCAAAGCGTCTCAGTCAGTGTTGGGATGTATATTTGTGTATATTCATAGATATTGTTACTCTCTAATTGCAAATGGAGACGTGGGTACTTTATTTTTCTATCTTTCCCATTTTTTAAGATGCTCTGGTTTTGGTGTATTAGTGAACATTGCTGAGTGATCCACAGTTTCGTTGTACTTGTACAATGACAATAAACTTCTGTCTTCCTTCTTCTTCTCTTCTTCTCTTCTTCTCTTCTTCTTCTTCTTCTTCTTCTTCTTCTTCTTCTTCTTCTTCTTCTTCTTCTTCTTCCCCTCCTCCTCCTCCTTCTTCTTCACAATGCATTACAACCAACAGTGTCTGCAGGGATGGCAAGCCAGAGGGGAACCACTGGCATCATGATGCAAGCCCCATCTTTTCAATACAACAATCATGAGACTGCACACCTATCCAAAAGAGGCAGAACCTATGCTTGCAAATGCAGTTGACAATTGCTGTTGTACTTGACAGCCTTGATTGAGGAAAGTGTGTCTCCCATAGCATTTGCCTGGCTGAGTTGATTCTTCAGGGTTGACATGCTTCAGGTTCCTTTTATTAAACAATGTCATAATGTCAGTGAAAGCACCATTCTGCCACAGCACCTGCTGTTGGAATACAGTGTTCAGGTATTTTGTACAACTGCAGCAATTTTCAGTACAGGCATGTATTTTTCAACTAGTAGATGGCAGTGTTTATAGGTTGCATCTATGGTATATTCTATGCCTTTTTTTCTGAACAAAGTTTCTTTCTTCCTGGTTGCAGTTAAGCAGAAACGCACATGTAGACTGTGCACTGTTTGTTCTGCCCTCTGGAATGAGGTTCCCCCTGAATTTAGGATCCCCCCCCTTTGCTATTGTTTAGAAGATCCATGAAAACCNCCCTCTGGAATGAGGTTCCCCCTGAATTTAGGATCCCCCCCCCTTTGCTATTGTTTAGAAGATCCATGAAAACCTGGCTCTACACCCTGGCCCTCGATGAGGGAGAGTGTGATGGTATGTGAAAATAATCCTAGGACCAAAAAAAGGAAGATTTGCAGCCTTGGCAACGATCTGATAAGAATAAAGGAGAATATTTGTAGGTCAGGGTTGAAATGAGGGGTCCTTGATGCTTTCTGAGCTTGGTTGTTTTCTTGCAGATGTTTCATGATCCAAACTAGGTAACAACATCAGCATTAACACTAATGATGTTATTTAGTTTGGGTAATGAAATGTCTGCAAGAAAACAACCAAGCTCCGAAAACACCAAGGAACCCTCAAATCTAATAAGAGACAGCTCAGTCTACAAGCAGTAGGAAAGCATGTAAACATTTTGAAGGGCCCTCCCTAGTTTTCCAGAGACTAAAAAGAGAGGAGAGGAGAAATATTTTCAGTCTTGGTAGATTCTGCTTAACAAAACCTTACAATAAAGAAGCTGCTATTGTTTCTGGTTGTGTTTTTTGTGTGAACTATCTCATAGAGTTACAGAAATTGAGATTCTGTCAGGTTAAGCTCAAGAACAACAAAGAACAATTCGGCCAGAGTTCAGTTCTTTACACACAATACACAGAATCTTGCCAAAATAGACCTTTATTACTTTCACTTTAATGGATTTACTGTGGAAAATTCTAGGAAGTGGTGCTCCATACTCTTTTCCAGAGTATCTAGTTCAATACTCTGCTGTCAGCTTTCTTGCCCACCTTTCTAAAATGTGCCCCCTTCTTTCTGGGAAACTGCAGCTTCATTATAGCCCATCACACCAACTATTCCTTTGTGGACATCATTTCTCACTGATCCTCAATGCATTGTATTTGCCATCTTTTACCTTTGATTCTATTCCAATTTTTTTTTTGTTTGATTGTTGTGAACTTCCCAGTCATTGAGAGTTGGATGGCATACAAGTTAAAAAAAATATTATTGTTGTTGATGATGTTGTTAATGTATGCTAAAGAACTCAGGAAGAAATAAAATTTTCAAATGCTCAAAGTCTCCTTATTATTTTCAGTAACTTCCCTTAACTCTGCCTAATCAATTTCATCTTCACACTCATCATCATCATCATTTTCACCATTGTCTATCCACTGCAGAGTGAAGGCCTCTGCCTCATGTTTCCAACCAATGCAGTCCTTAGGTTTCTTATGCCAATTGGGCCCACAATACTTGCTAATGTCATCCATCCATCTCGTTGTAGGTCTCTTTCGTGAATGTTTTTTATCAAGTGGGATCCATACTTGGTCCACCTGCCATCAGTTCTTCACGCTAAGTGACCATCCCATTTCCATTATATTACTCTCTTGATGATATTGTATACTTTGGTTTGTTCTCTAACCCATGTGCAGGTCTTTCTATCTTGCCTTGTGATGCCGAGCATGTATCTTTCCATGGCTCTTCGTGCCACTCGTAGCTTTTATATTGATTGTGAGGTTAGTGTTCATGTTTCACCAGCATATGTTAGAGCAGGTAGCACACACTGATCCAAAACTTTTCTTTGCAGGCATAGAGGGACGTTTTTCTTGAAAATTATGCTTAGCTATCTGACTTTATATCAAGTACCACCTAAATATAGCAAAAAGAAGGCAACAGAAGATTGGGATTTTTTGTTTGCAGAGGGCATTTTGGCACAAAACTGAACTGGTACTGGGTTGGAAGTTTGCAAAAAGTAAAAAAGCAAAAGCAGCAATCCCACTCCTCCTTGATATAGTACTGTGTGACATTTTCAGGCTGTGGGGGGAGATAGAATAAGGAACGGGAGGAAAGGGGATGAATTGCCAGATTCACTAGGGATGGATACATATTTCAACCCAGAGTTACTTCAGACATTGCAAGGCCAGGCACAATAGGAGATCTATGTTAAACTGTGGTAACCAAAATTCTGGAAGGGCCTGGTAACATCTTTTGAGAGTAACCATTTTAAGGCATAAGACTTCATGAACTACTGCTCAGAGCTAACAATCTGGAGCTCTGAAGTGTTCCAAAGTGTTCTCCTGACTTAGCAAAAAGTGAATTTCACTTTACATCACATACAGCAGTGGGATCCTTCCTGTTCCATGACCAGTTCAGTGATCACCCATGCACCTAACACGAGTGCACCTAATGCACTCACGCAGCTTTCCCCACACCAGCTGAAGCCTGCAGTACCAAGACGATAAAGAAGAGAAAAGAACAGGGATGGGTGGGAGGACCAATCCTGCACTTTTCTCTTCTTTCTCCTCTCAGCTGATTTTTTTTTCCTCCTCTCAGTTGATCATTGGAGGCCTTTTTTCCTCCGGGTTCAGTGGAACCAATCCAAACCAGTAGCATACTGATCACATATATGTTTCAGGCAAAGCATGTCTAAATCAGCTTGTTTCTTGTCCGTGTCCTTTTGGTATGTGTTCACCAGTAGATCAATTCCATTTTGCTGGGGTTTTTTTTTGAACAGCTGCATGAAATACTGCATTTAAAACCATATCAAATTATGCATTTTCACATAAAATCTCCTAAAAAATACCCTGCCCATTAACTTATTTTATCTTGAATACAATTTGAAGTGTTTTTTGAGTCAAGAACCAAATTGAAACATTTAGCAAGGCTCTTAAGATTGTAGTTGATTGAATTCCAATTAGTACATTAGTTTTAGAAGCACAGGTCAGGTCAATTTGTATTGGAGATGGCAAGGATAAAACTCTGGGTGCTTTCAGATCAGACAAAAGCCATGTGAAATCAAACCTTTCAACTCAGGATTGTGGCTGACTATTCTCCAATCTCTGATATGATCTTCAGCTCACTAATCATAGTTTTATTTATGGGTTTTGAAGCTGGGCTACAAGTTAAAATCCCAAATTCCTGTTACTGAAGTTATGTTCAGTATTCATTCTGCTCTCTTACAGCTGTATATTTTCATTCAAGTAGGTTGTTTCCCAAAGAAAATAACTATATAAAATAGCTGTCAGGAAGCCTTTTTTTTCATATGGCATTACTTATCATATGGCATTACTTATCAAGCAGCAAAAAGAAAAAGAAAAGAAAAAGGGAACAACACAGAAAAGCCCAACAACAATGCCCAGTTTGCAAAAAACACAAGAATCCAGTACACGTTTCTCATCAATTTTTCATGCAGAGCAAAGTTCAGACATAAATTCCTGCCATTTTAAGCTTGCAAGGTAATTTTTCTTCTCAAGTTCATGTTGCACTCATGACTATAAGTACATTTCATGTTGTGATGGCAATGCTGGAAAGTGACTTTTATCCCATGAATTATTTATATGGTCCCTCCTCTTTCTCCAAGGATTTCAGGATTGCTGTTTAAGAGTTGGCTAAATAACAAGTTCTCTCATCCAAACCTACCCACTGGTAGACCAAGGCCCCAGCTTATCTTATTTTATCTTTACCTTATTTCTCTTGTCTATCATACCCTTCTTTGGGTATGAGAAACCTCAACTAAAGAAAGAAGACTTCATTTAAACTGAACACAGTAAAGGCTAGGTCCCACTGGCCGACGGACGCAAAACGTATGCATAAAGGACACAGTGGATGAGCAGAATTTCAGGGGTGGCTCCATCTGTTGTCATCCATTCCAAAAAGTGGTGAAAATTTGCATAAACAGAACGGAAAAGAAAGGAAACGAACGGACGTGGGTAGTATGTAGCGGGGATGTTAAAGGGATGTTCATAGGAAGCCTAGCGGATGTATATCAGATGCAAACCGTTCACTGTGCATCCTTTCTATTTCCGTGCTACTAACGCTGTGTAGACGTTCCGTGTACCTTTTGTTTCCTCCCTCTTTCCGTTTTCAGCTGCAACAGATGTGAGTTGTGAGGATGCCCAGAGGATGCAGAGAGGATACTGCGGACGTTTAACGGATGATAAAAAGGCATAGAACGTTTGTTGCTCGTATGTCGCGGATTTACATTGTACACGGCGGAAAGTTTATCCGTTCACAAAGTTTTGTGCAGCTCAAAACTTCTTGCGTGGATGAAATCGCAGTGGATGGATGCTTGATGGATAGAGCGTATGAAACACGTACGCAAAGAGTACACAATGGATGCATAGCGTTTTCCAACAGATGGCAAGCTTTTTTTAACATTTTACATCCTCTTTGCATCCGTTAGTGCAGTGGGACAGGGGCTTAAGGAACAATTAACCAACAGAGAAAATGAACTATTAAAGACAGGCCGATGAGAAAGGACATCATCAAGTATACCAATGATCAAAAGGAAAGTTCTTTCCTTCAATTAAGGAATAATCTGATTCATTAGACTCTGAATCCTTATTAAAACTTTCCTGGGAAAGTGGCATTTTTGTTTTCTCTCAGTTTGGTATAGGTTTCTGTGATATTGATGTTATCCATAATGCAAAAAGTTTTTTCTCCCCCTCCGCCTCTGTTCCAAACTGTTCAGAAGCATTAATGGCGGAGCAGATATTTCTTGCTTCCTCATTTCTAAATACAAAACCTGTGGGAGGCTTATACTATGTGAAAGGAGAGAAACTAACTTTGCTTTTGCAACAGTAAAGATAGATGGAGGGAACAAGTGAACTCTTTCTCCTTCACTGCATTCCTATGAACACATTACCTAGTATCTACTAAGCAGAGTTGCCCCAAAATGCTATACTTTACTTTCTTAATATGAATTAATGTACATCTGCAGATGGTATGTTGCTCCAGTCTTGTGAAATAAAAGGCTAACTCATATGATCGGATTTGCTATAAAATAATGTGTTTACTTCTTTTCTAAATTCAAAGTCTTATGCAAGTATGTTGCAATGGATTTGATCTGAGACTATGCCTCAGTAATGGCCCTATATAATTATATATTATTAACTTGGGGAATTGTTGATTTTATAAAATGAGCTTAAATAAAAATATATGCTATTAGGCTAATGGAGGAAAATCGTGTGATGTAAAGAAAACAGAAGGTAAAATTCATTTGTAGTGTTAAGACCTCAGAACTTAATCACCTATTCTGATAAGGTACAATACCTACAAAATGCCTTTGTTAATACAATACATAAGCATTAAAATTCTAGTTTAGCATTACACATTTTCAGTTTGCTTCTAAAATTTGAAGCCCTAAAATATAAAAGGTTAAAGCTGATTGATTGATTAGGCAATTTACTGAAATATTTATTAAGATTACAAATCAGTGCTGATTATTTGACTTCCATGAGTTCATAATGTAATGTATAATAGAAATCCAAAGAAACCCATCCATTTTAATGCTTTTTGAGGAATCACCATATTTAGCGTGCTGCTAGACAAAATATTGCTATTTGCCAAGTAATTTTTGAATTCCTAACTTCAACTAGACATTTGCATAGATACCATCTGGAACATTTGGATTATTATTATTTTTTGCAAAGTTTGGTGAGTATCTGTGTAGAGGAAGCAGTACAGAAGAATGTGCTGCTTATATAAAAATGCATATAAAAATGTCTAAAGGCACATCTCTGCTTGGACAGAGACTTTCCTTATATATACTATTGGAACAACACAGTAGAATCAAGATTCAGCTCTAGTCAGACATTCTATATTTGCCTCCAAGCCCTATTGTCAACTTCAGGAGACCTTCAGGAGATTCACTGCTGCATTAGGTTCATACCATGCCATTGGAAGACTTTTCTTAAAAGGTAAAGGTTCCCCTCGCACAAACGTGCTAGTCGTTTCTGGCTCTAGGGGACGGTGCTCAGAGGTGATATTCAGCAGGTTCTGACCAGTTCTGGGGAATTGATAGCAGAAATTTGGGTAGTTCGGACTACCGGTGGTAACCATCTCCCAGGAGTGGGGAGGGAATGGAGATTTTACAGTATCCTCCCCCTGCCATGCCCACCAAGCCACACCCACCAAGCCACACCCACAGAACTGATAGTAAATTTTTTTGAATCCCGTCACTGGCTGTGCTCATCTCCGTTACAAAGCTGAAGATTCAGCACTGTCTGAAGACTTCCCTCAGATCATGTGGCCGGCATGACTAAACACCGAAAGCACACAGAACGCTGTTACCTTCCCACCAAAGTGGTCCCTGTTTTTCTACTTGCATTTTTACATGCATTCGAATTGCTAGGTTGGCAGAAGCTGGGACAAGTAACGGGAACTTTCTCCGTTATGCGGTGCTAGGGATTCAAACCACCGCACTGCCGAACTTTCTGATTGACAAACTCAGTGTCTTAGCCACTGAACCACTGCATCCCTCTTAAAAGCTTAGATATGAAGAAAAACATCTGGATTCTGAAGTGTAACTCCACTCTGTAAAGGATTGGGCTGTAGGGTTAGCCACAAAGAGATTAATGGTAGTTGAAATCTATTCTGTTCCTCTTGTGCAAAAAAAATATATGATATATTCGCTATGCTGCTTCTATGGATCTTCTGGGAGATGAATAAGAAATAAGTTTTCTGATTCACATTTGATAGAAAAATCAACCGTTTGATCAAATTTCTGTCCATTTGATCAAATTTCTACCCATGGTACATCATAGTTTTGGGTTGTTGTTGTTTTTTTACAATTTAATTGTAAGTAGTGACCCAAACAAAACAAAAGGACCTCTGAATAAAATCACTGCATCATCTGCATAGATTAGGAATGCTATCTGCCTGCCTACAATACTTGATGGGTGGATGTTAATTCTAAAGCTAATAGATGATGGATTTATATAAAAATTGAATAGTGCAAGAACAATGCTGCTGCTTTGTTTGATTCCCACTTTGACAGGGTAAAGGTCAGAAAGCTTGCCCAGTTGCATTGCATCTTACCTTCATTTTGATATTTTCTTGCTTTATAGACAAAGGTTGGCAGTAGTAGGTCAATTGATGTGTCTCTAAGCTTTACTCAGTCAATAAATGTAGCATTTTGGACAGACTTTGGTTTTGCTATATATTTATCCACTAAGTGGTTCAACATCAGTCACTGTTCTGTGGTTCTTCTGTCTTCTCTGAAGCTGCCTTTAAATATCAGGTTAGAGATAGTCTCAGATTTTTTTTACAAATGATAATTTGGTTTTCCATTTCCTATTATAACATACATTTGACAGGTGGTATTTATTCTTTAAGTGCTGTGGTGGCGCAGGGGTTAGAGTACAGTACTGCAGGCTACTTCTGCTGACTGCCAGCTGTCAGCAGTTTGGCAGTTCGATTCTCAGTGGCTCAAGCTTGACTCAGCCTTCCAATTCTTCTGAGGTCAGTAAAATGAGGATGCAGATTGTTGGGGGCAATATGTTGACTCTGGAAACTGCTCAGAGAAGGCTATAAAGCACGGTGAAGCAGTATATAAGTCTAAGTGCTATTGCTATTTGCCTTAGGATTATTATCAGAGGTGGTATTCAGCAGGTTCTGACCCATTCTGGAGAACCGGTAGTGGAAATTTTGCATAGTTTGGAGAACCGGCAAATGCCACCTCTGACTGGTCCAGCCCCCATCTATTCTCTGGGTCTTGTTTTGTTGCCCTGCACAGGAGAACGGAGATGGAAAGCAGGTTAATGGGGTGGGGAGGGAATGGGGATTTTACAATATCCTTCCCCTGCCACGCCTACCAAGCCACACCCACAGAACCGGTAATAAAAATTTTTGAATCCCACCACTGATTCAAAGCCTAACGGTGAGATGATTCCAAATCCTGAAATGTTATTTCAGAGGTATATTAATCCTAATATTTAATTAACTAGAAGATCAAATCCTAAAATGCCCAATAACAACATTCCAAATCTGTGCCAGTATTTCCTGTGCCATGGATGAAAATAGGGACAAGGATTTTATTAGAATGTTAAAGCTATGGAGCCATTCATTCATGTAAGATTTATTGCATTACGGTGTCTTTGATCAACATAGTGAAAACCTACATAGTGTTCCTGATTTTATAACCACAGCTTACATCAAAGACTTGTTCATCTGTCTTTCTGAGGTCAGCTTCAACTCTTGCCAACACTGCAGTGCTGTAATGGCTCTTGGGATACTACTCACCCTTCATTGCTCTAGGCCAATAAGCCACAAAAATAAACAGTTTGTGTGATGATAAAATGGCTGGAACAACTAGCAGACTGTCTTTTTTCGCTATTTTACTTATTTTGCATGAAGCCACACAGTAACGTTATTCAGACATCAAATTAAACAATAGGTTGTTTTAACCATGCTGTGCCAAATAACTTAAAAAGGAGCCAGTATCTACTCTCTAGATGAACAAAGTGAATGTTGCTTCCTGTAATTTTTTGGGTGGATGGGTGGGTTGTTTTTGCTTTTTTTAGAAAACATTCTTGCCTTGGGCCTCTGTGAATTTTTAAAGAACTAGATAAGGAACAAAAAACAGGCTGTGAATAAACCAAGAAATCACACATCATGCTAAGCTAAAAGAAAAAAAAGAACCCTCCACTTTATAATTTATCATAATGCATGTTATCTAGTGCACAACTGGATATGCTTTATTTTTTGTTTACATAGCCTACAGAGTCCTAGAGGGATTTTAGAAGCTGTACTGAGAAAGGAGAACAGAAATCTAATTTTCTCTTCTTAAAGATAAACAGAACAGACCCAGAAAACTGCTATAAACTGAAATACATTTTTCTTAACATAGATCCTCCACTGTGGGCACAAAAACCTTGCTGTTAAAAGAATAAATAAAAAATATGGGAACTGTGTATTATATGGAGCTTATCATGTCTCTGTTTTTGTAATATAACTAGGCTGACTCTTTGCTATAAGATGCAATCTTCCATTCTTACGCAGTGGGGTTAATTAACATGATGCCAATATTTGGCCCATGTTAATGAGTTTTTCATGTAAATTTAGATGGAAGTAGCACAAGTTCATTGAGCAACAGTAGGCTTTATTTTGATTCATCACTTAATTATTCCTTATGATGATTTTTTTAAATGTGTCTTGTTCTTGAAGCAGAATTGCAGTGAGAGGGAAAGTATCATCAGCTCAGTGGAAAATAGATGGGAATATCCTAGTAGTTCATCAGTTATTTTCCCATGAGATTGAAATAATTTATTTCAAAATAGATGGTTATGTTTTAGAATCACATCTTCTTTTACTTGCTTACAAATCAAAATGCTGATGTGTGGTAATTATGAATTATCTCTAAATTACCTTCCATAGTGCTTGAAGCAGTATCTATAAACTGAAGTGGCTATGTAATGACTTTTCCTCTTTTTTTTGTTTTTTTATGGTTTCTTTTTTTTTACTTAGCCAAGAATTAAATGTTTGAAAGAGTTGTTCAAGTTTGGTCTTTGAGATTTGGGAAATAAATAAAAATAACGCTCAAATATCTGGTGGATAAAACTATAACTATCTCCAATGAGTCTGGTTGTGTAAGAGAATCAACATCGCTTGGTTGGTTAAGTTGGAAGGAGAATGAGAACACCTAAGCTCTACTCTAGGGGTGTCCAACCTTGGCAACTTTAAGGCTTTTGGACTTTATCTTGCTAAGTGTAAACTGTTGTCAAGAAGAAAGAGACAATAATATCTCTATGCTTTAGAATCTATCTGAAAGCTGGGAAATGTGCTAACAATTTGTCAATGATTTAGCCCTTAGTTTTCAATCTATAGCAGCCAGCCAACTTTAGCCATTTTTAGAATCTCACAAATTATTTTGATCTATTCCAGACCATCTTCAGACCATATTTAAAAAGGCATCATCTTTGATTATCCTAAAAAAAGATTTGCTGGGTGAAGTTTGGGATAAAGATAAGTACCCTTACAAACATAATATTTTGGAAGGTTTCAATTCAGTTCATGCCTCAGTTGAAGCATGAATGTGGGTAGGTAGCAGTCATGGCTCAGAGGGACTTTGTACAACTTTGCATTGTGCATGAGTTGCACCTTTACCTAGATCCTGAGGGGCAGTGCACAGTCACTCATGCCCTAGTCATCTGTCAGCTGGATTACTGAAATGTGCTCTACATGGGGCTATCCTTAAGCAGTATTTGGAAATTTCAGCTGCTGCAGAATGCAGTGGCGCCCACAGTCCTGAAAACCCCTAGGGCTGTTTGTATAACACCATCACTGTGGGAGCTGCATTGATTACCAGTTAGCTTCTGGATCCAATTCAAAGTGTTGGTTCTTAACTTTAAAGTCCTACATGGCATGGGTCCAGGGTATTTCAGGAAATGTCTCTCCCCAATGGGACAAGCAGGGGTTGGATTCAAATTTTTAACAACCGGTTCTGTGGGTGTGGCTTAGGTGGTGGGTGTAGCTTGGTGGTCATGTGACTGGGTGGACATGGTTTGGTGGTCATATGACTGGCTTGGTATGGCCAACTCAATATCACTCACATTGAGGCACACCTCTCCTCGCCTGGCCTCTCATGACTATAGGGAAACTGCAACAGTCGTAAGTGTGAAAAAACATCATAAGTCACTTTTTTCAGTGCCATTGTAACTTTGAATGGCCACTCCACACAAGCAAAGTTCCAGCAAAGGAGAGGAAAAAAAAACTCCAGAGACATTCCTGAGACAGGAAGTCTAGTCCTGCCAAGAAGAGTTAATGGAGAGGCAGTTTCTGTAAGCAACACCAGAATGTTTCCTTCCTTCCTTCCTTACAGGATTAGGCCAGTAATTTCTTCTAACAACCGGTTCTCCAAACTGCTTAGAATGTTAACAACCGGTTCTAGCGAATAGGTATAAACTGGAAGAATCCTACCCCTGGGGACAAGCCCATCCCACTCACGCCAGCAGAGGATGCCAGCTACAGATCCCATATGAATTGAATTGAAGCAGATGGGATTGAAGTATGCGGCCTTCCGGGCCTCCTCTCTTGCCAGATATCTGCTAGATAAGTATCCTTTTTCATTACCGGAGGCCTCATTAAGTGGATATCAGGTATGAAAGAAGGCACGGAAGGTCGCATTGCAGGAAAGCTTGCAGGAAAATTCCCCACCCCACTTTCCTACCGATCAATCATTCTTTATTTGGGATCACAGGATACCATCTCCAGCTCTGTGCTTGGGGGGGGGGGGGGGNTCTGGGGGGGGGGGGGAGAGAGAGAGACTTTCAGCTTCATGCAAGGAAAGTAGCAGAAGTCTTTCTTTCTCTTTCCCAAACTCCACCAGAAATCAGTCTTTGCCGGTGCAGCCTCTTGGAGCAGGATGCCTTGCAGGGTCCCAAAGACTCATTTCTGATGGAGTTTGAGAAAGAGAAAGAAAGACTTTTGCTGCTTTTCTTGCGTGCAGCCAAAAGCAGAAGAAAAAAAAAGAAGCAGCCCGGTGGCCAGGTGAGGCACGTGGGGTGAGGGGGCAATTTCCCTCCCTCTTCCCTTTCCCCCCTCCCCTCACTATCTCGTGTTATTTGCAATGCAAGCGATGCAAGCCTTGTGTTCCCATGGGCCATGTGGGCAATGCAACCTTGTGTTCCTGCACAGCCTGAATTAATTGCGGGTGACATTTCTCTGTGGACCACCAAAATTTTCTTGTGGATCACCAGTGGTCCCTGGCCCACTGGTTGGCGACCATTGTACTGGAGGATCAACCAGTAGGTTGGTAATACCTCCTATTTCATTTTCATCCAATGCAACTATAAAACTATCAGAGACAGAGACTTCTTCATTATAATGCTTTATACTCTGAGTGCACTTGGAAAGCACAGATCTATGGCATCTTCTTTTACATTGATATGTCAACTGAGGTTTGTTGGAGATAAAGGTATTTATGTTGTATCTGAAACTATAGCTGAAGAATTTTCAGAATCGCAGATAAGATGGGGGATGTATTGATTTCAAGTGGCTCAAATCTGCTTTTTGTTTTCAGTTGCTTTTGGCTCTTCATGGCATCATGACATCAGGATTATCTGACAGTAACTGCTTTTCTCAGAAAGCACCTGCTTGTATCACTTGTGTCCTTAGTGATGGTATCAAGCCACCTTGTCTGCTTCTGACCTATTTCTTCTGATAGCCTTTGATTTTTCCAAACATTGAGTCTTCTTCAGTTACTCTTGCCAATTACTCTAACATCTGGCAAAGATCTGTTATAGCAGATGCAATGAATGTCTTTTATTTCATGGTTACAGTCACCATCCCTATAAATATGTTCATTTTAGGAAAATGAAATCTGTCGCTATCTTAACCTATTGACACACTGTAATCTGCATTTTAAGTATTGAGCTTTTGTAGAAACCAGGAGATGGTGAGTTCTAGACCCACTTTAGGCATGAAAGCCAGTTATTCTCTCTCTCAGTTCATCCCACCTCAAAGGGCTGTTGTAGTGGGGAATATAGGAAGAGGAAGGAGTATTGCGTGCATTCGCTGCCTTGAGTTGTTTATAAAAGTAAAACACTGCATTTAATTATTGACAAAAATTCTAAAAGGCAAGATATAACTAACAAATTTTAAAAAGCCTTACTTGTTTACATATCTCCAAAGAAAGAAATCAAAAACACTGAGAATGTTTAATGCTCTTCCTGGTGGTTTTAATTTCAGTTAAATTCAATCTAGCATTTCTCATGATACGTTTTGCATGTAAGTTAAATCAATAATGTAATTGTGTATCACTTCAATGTCCCCTTTATCAGTTTTGAACACTTTTGGTGCAGCATATTCTGTTCTAACTGCTGCTTGTATAAATTATTTCATAAATTATGGGTAGCCTGCTATACCTGGGTTTTGAGGCCTATCCAAAATTCCTTGTACTGTATGCCATTATAAAAACTTAAAATAACCATCAATAAAGCAAAAAGAGGCATTGGTTTGAAACTCTCTTGCCTAACAACAAAACTGTTGCAACTGATGAACTAGACTAGAGATTGAGCTGCTAAAAATGCAGCAAGATAATGCACTTAAAGTGTTATTTACATATTTTAAGCAGGTATGGATCACAAAGAAGTGGCCATTTGTTATGGATTTGTCAGGGATTTCTCAAGGACTGTTCAAACTTTCAAAATAATACTAACTTCATAGTAGGGTAATGTTCAAAAGTTTATAATCCAGAGTTCAGCAATGCATGGAATAAAATGTACCAGATGTGCAGAGTGAATTCAAAAGAAGCTTTCAGTTGAATGAAATGGAAAATATAAGAGTTTCAAACTAACACCTCTTTTTGCTTTATTGATGATTATTTTAAGTTTTTTAACGGCATACAATACAAGGAATTTTGGATAACTCAAAAAACCCAAGTATACCAGGCTAGCCCATAAAATAAAATTGAGCTTATCATTATTCTGGACTCCAGGTATCTTAGACTATTCAGAATTTTTTATGGTTTTTAGATTTAAATTTTTATCAATTTGATTTTTTATTTCTGTGTATATTACCTGCATCACTTGAATGTTTTGGACTATATATAATTTTGTTTATTAACCAGATGCAACAAAATGTATGGTAAAAATAAGTAATGGGCTGTAAAGAAAGAACCAAATGGATTTGCTTGCTTTCATGTCCCATAATTGCCAATTAAACACTGCAAAAGAGGGAGACAAACCAATCAATAAGCCAGGAATGCAAGTGAAGCAGCTCTAAATAAGCTTTTGCTTGTTAGTTCTCCAAGTATTCCAGAATACTTGGCCCAAGTTAAACATCAGGAAGCACATTCTAAAGAAATCAGAAAAAATATTAGGGGTGGGGGATGATTCTGAAATGGAGTACATTTTTGTAAAACATGGCCAGTCTAGAGAAAAGAAGGACATGGGGAGGAGACCTAATAGTGATGTTCCAATATTTGAGGGGCTGTGTTATGCCCCTGTTGGAGTCTGACTCCAAGGGAGAGATGGAACAGATGACAGGGAGTGGGAGTGTGGCTCCGGTGGTTGTGGAAGAAACTGGGGAAGGGCACAGGCCAGATGGGCATTCAGAAGAAGACCCAGGTCCATCCCCTCTTCATCATAGGGCATGCAGGGAGGAGCAGATAAGGGAGAAACATGAGTGGTGTGGTCTACAGGGAAGGAAGGGGTCCTGATCCCCTTCATGGGCTGCAGCTGGGAGGACTGTTTGAAAGAACAAACTGTGCATGGCATAGTTGCTGGAAGCAAAGCGTGCATTCTTGTCAGAGCTCATTTGTGTTTTGGCTTCCTCCCAACTGTGGTTGCTGCATTACCTGGTAGAAGTCTGCAATTAATCATCCTTGCCTGCTATTGTAATTCCTTCAGTGTGGTGTATTGGTTTTTTATTTCGAATTAACTTTACTTTGGGTGTGGACTGCATTTACTCCCTCCGTAAACTGTTTTCTTTAAGAGTTTGATATCCAGCTGAGGATAATTGGACATTGAGGCCAAGTTGGAGGCATTAACTTTCTTCTATTTTTGTAACTTGGTGATTTTTATGTCACGCTTCGGGTCATCACAGGTTGCCACAAAAAAGAGGAGGTCAACTTCTTTTCCAAAGCACTAGAAGGCAAGGCAAGAAATAATGGATGGAAACCAGGGGTGGGATTCAAAATTTTTAACAACCGGTTCTGTGAGCGTGGCTTAGGTGGTGGACATGGCTTGGTAGTCATGTGACTGGGTAGACATGGCTTGGTGGTCATGTTATTGGCTGGGTGTGGCCAACTCAATATCACTCACATCGAGGCACACATCTCCTCACCTGGCCTCTCATGACAATGGGGATGCTACAACAGTCGTAAATGTGAAAAATGGTCCTAAGGCACTTATTTCAGTGTCATTGTAACTTTAAATGGTCACTCCACACAAGCAGAGTGCCATCAAAGGAGGGGAAAAAAACTCCAAAGAAGTTCCTGAGACAGGAAGTCTAGTCTTGCCAAGAATGTAATAAGGGTTAACAGAGAGGCAGTTTCTGTAAGCAACAACAGAATGTTTCCTTCCTGCCTTCCTTACAGGATTAGACTGGTAATTTCCTCTAACAATCAGTTCTCCAAACTGCTTAGAATGTTTACAACTGGTTCTAGTGAATAGGTGCAAACTGTTAGAATCCCACCCCTGATGGAAACTAATCAAGGAGAGAAGCCACCCGGAATTAAAAAGAAACTTCCTCGCAATGAGAACAATTAACCAGTGGAACAGTTTGCCTTCAGAAGTTTTTAAGAAAAGACTAGACAGCCACCTGTCTGAAATGTACAGAATCTCCTGCCTGAGTAGGGGACTGGACTAGAATATTTCCAGGGTCCCTTCCAGCTCTAGGCTAATTGTTTCCTGCTTCTTTTATAAAGTCCACACTATAAACAGAGAACTTACAAAGTTTATGGTCTCTAAAACAACTTTAAAATTTGAATTTAATATTTAATTGTACAAAATCCCATCATTACGCGATCCATCAGCGTATTGTGTAAGACCATTCTAATGCAACTGCTTCTGAGTACTAAGTAAACAGCATACTAATAGTAAATAGTAAAATCAATAGTAAAATTAGACAAGTCATACAGCTGAAGAAAGTCCTTGCAAGTGGTCCTACAACACAAAAAGACAAGTTTGGAATTACTGAATATTTGCTTCAGAAATAGATACTTTCAAAGGTAAATGTATCATTTGTACATTATACATCCATGATTACTACAGCTATATCTAGGCAATATAAAAGAACAGGGTAAAGTTTATTAATAATAGCTAGTAAATAACTTTTGAGGCTATTTTTTTAAGCTCTACACTAGGAGTTGGTAAGTTTCCAGATTGTTCAAATATGCTAATATGTTATTTGGGAGCAAAAGCACTATAGTATGGATACGATTTTGCTTCAAAAACAAGCACACACAAAAATATGAGCGAGCTGCAATTTTGACATCTTTCAGGGGGACGAACAATTTTTAAGAGTTTACAAACCTTTTGTAAATATCTTTGTTCTTAATGATCCATCAATTTGATGCAGTGCTATTTCTGCTTTTTTTACCTAACTATTTTCCAAGGAATCTTGTCAAATAACCCATTAATTTCCTCTGTAAGGAGTGAGTTTGAAAGTTAATCCTTTCAAGAGTCTTTCTGAATCAGGACAGTTTATTGATTCCCCCCTCCTCCCCACTGCCATATCCTGCCTGTGTACAATAGATTTGGTAGTTACTATTCACTCTATGTAATACATGCACTAAATCAAATGCTATATTTTTTGAAATAAGAAGGCTGCTTTTAAAAAACCCACTGCCCGAATTATCAATTGACTTACCTATGTATACAATCCTGTTAGAGGCAAATTTCCCAAAGGTTTCCATGGAAACTTGGATAATCTTAAACTTAAAAGATGAGAGTGCTGTTTTCTACATCATTACCATGATGTAGAAAAAAGCTATGTTAGTCTACAATAGCAAAAAAAGTCAGAATGTTTATTAACAAAATCAATCTTTTCCCATCATATTACAAGTGAAATAATTAATATTAACAAAACAGATGTAAAACAATCCAATTGTTGTGATACGGGAGCAGCATAATTTTAAAATGCTGATTTTCCTAAATTGCTTAGGATTCAGGTAATATGATGCTCTCATATCAACCTGAATATTCTTTAGGAATCAAGTCTTTCTCTGTGTTTCTGTTCCATGTGAGATACCAGAGCAGAATTTCTCAGTCTCAGCAAGTATAATATGAATAGTCCAACTCCCAGAATTCTGGACGTTGAAGTCCACTCATTTTAAACTCACTGAGATCAAGAAACACTGTATTAGAATATGTATAAGGTACACAACATATGATTTAAATCAGCAACTTAGCCTTAGGAGTAGGGGGCAGTCATGGTCCTTATTCAACCATTCATCAGTGACTACCTTTTCAGAATATTTCTTGAAGTAGAAGACTACCAAATTCTACTATCATGACAATCTTTGTAAACATTTTTTTTCATTAAAAGTAACCTCTAGAAGAGAGCCACTCAAGTTTTTTCATAGAGAGCACAGTCATGTGGGTCTTTTCTCACTCAATCTGTGCCTATTTGGAAATATGCTGATTATATTTCCAATATATTTCCAATATTTTTCTTTCTATTAGAAAGAAAATATTCTTTCTTTCTTCTAGAAAGAAAATATTGATTGTTATGAGTGCATGGCTGTTTAATTTTACCTAGTATGATGGTATGTGCACCTAGAGATGTGGGTTGGGAGAGTCAACACAGAACTTTTTCAGAGAGAGGCATGGATGAAAAGACTGAGAAGTCTTGAGCTCAATGGGGGGAGGAAGGAAATAAATCCAGGTTAGCATACCCTAGATTTTCTTGGGATACATCTAGTAGATTAAAAGATTATAACTTTATGTTTGCAACATTCTGTCTTTTAGATGTTAGCAAATAAAGGATTGACATTGATTAAATTTGTGTCATCTCTGGTCTTGGGCCTGACACATGATCTCCTGAATTTGCAATTAATAGGTATGTAAAGAGGAAGCTTGTGTTCTTAACATTGCTTGTAGATAGAACATGTGAATCTATTAGAACCTTTGAGTCCTGTTGATGTCCTGCAGTTGGCAATGTCCTGAAAAAACTGAAATTAGGTTTTTTAGCCTATGAAGGCAGGTTGTTGGAAAGGTCTTGCAAGTTATTTTTGCCTCTATGAATAACACATATGCTTATATGCTGTTTAAAATTAATTTTCACAAGATGAAATCCAGCCTTTATGTGATTCATTGGAAGAAATTACTATAAATATAAATGATCCAAATATATATTATAAAAAGTGTTGTAATGTGTGCAGTATGACTGGATATTTCTTCTTTCCCTTTGAGTCTTTTTTCCACTTGTCTTTTTTTCCAGCTGTTGAGAAAAGAAGGATTTTTTTATTGCTATTTCCTAAAGGTCAAATGATTCTAGGTACTCTGGATGCAAAGTTCTAAAACAAATTAATTAATACACATCAGTTAAATTGTTGTACCAATAACTCATATTTTTTGTTGGCTTTTTCTCCTTTAAAAATTAATCATAGACAGATGCACTAGATGAATTTTTTTTAAGTTTATGAATAGTTGAAAAATACTTGATAGTACTGTATATACTCGCATATAAGCCAACTGTAGAACGCTTTTTTTTTTCCAAATTTGGGGGTCGGCTTATACGCACATAAATCTGATTTATCGGTGGCCGTGCCTCGATTTGCGCCAGAGCAACAACTTAGCGTGGCGGCTTCCTGCGATGAGAGTCTTGGCTCTCGCACTCCCTGTCAGCTGGCCCTTAGCAGCCCTCGCCTCAAGTAAAACGCACGCAAAAATCGGCCATTTTTCTCCCTGGATTGACGATGAGCCGCAACTTTTGCCCCGCCACCTTTTCCCTCTGGGCTTCACTTCTGCTGTTCAGGGAAGTCGTGCCCAAAGCCCTGTCCTCCCAGAATCTTTCTGATGGTGAGCCTTGACGTGAGATCAGGGGTTGAACACCATGGTATTTGGGGGTCGGCTTATATGCGAGTTTTTGCAAAATTCCTCATTTTGGGGCAGTTTTTTAAGGGTCGGCTTATATGCGAGATCGGCTTATATGCGAGTATATACGGTAATTTGTCTTAAAATAAAGACAGGAATCCCATGTTCTGTTTAGGGAGAAATAATAGAAATAATATCATTATTACTCTATTTGACATCTGTAAACCTGATAATAAAACTTTCTCTCTGGATGTCTGTATATAATGCTTCAATCTCTGCTGTAGAAGAAGGTGAGTTTGGTGAATTTTATGGTCCAGTTGACAAAGCATGTAAGCAAGATAGGCTGCTCATGACTGGTCATATGAAATACTAAATTCAGAAACAATAAGAAGGCAAATACCAAATTAAACCTTATTTCATTCTTTGATAAAGTGACTAAATTAGTAGATCAGTGATGTAATACCAGTCCTTAATATCATCCAACAACAACAGCTGCCTATTCCAGTTGCTTGGAAAGGATTCTATAGATGGATAAGAACGCCAAAGCTGTGGAATTTCTTTCATAATATGGGAATCCAAGTGGATTGAAAGAGGCAGTACTGGAAGATGAATAAAATTCAAGAAAAAATCAATTTCAACTGATGATATGTTGCTGACAGCTAAAAGCATAAATGATCTGTGAGTTCCAATAATGAAAGCCAAGGTACCCAGTGAAAAAATAGGATTAAATTTAAATATAAAAAAGATCAAATAAATGACAATAAATAAGCAAGGAGTTGTAAGAAATATTGAAGTGATTAATAGCTTCTGTCTTTTAAAATTGACTATTAACAATAAAGGAATAAGGCATCATAAAGTAAACCACAGACAGTAGGGTAGTCATGAAGACTTTGGAGAAAATATTCAGGAACTATGAAGTGTTTATGCCTAAAAAGATCAGAATCTTACATGCAATAATTTTCCTGTAACATTCTTTCACAAGAAAATTATTCTATTACAATGGTGATAGGTAAACCATTAGAAGATATGAATGGCTAGTTTCAGGAGAAAGTAGTCACTAAGAATTAACACTGATTTATTGTTTATGTTTACACACAGACACAGACACAAATGCATGTAAAATGCAAATGTATAAATGTTACATATTAGCATACTCCAAATACTCTATTCCCATTGGTCCACAAATACTCAAATCTGATTGGTACTCTACTTGACGGTGATTGGTCAAAAATAACTAGTCTATGATTGGCCGCCTCAGCGGCGGGAGAATCAAGGAGCCATCATTGGCCACGAGCTGTGAGCAGCCTCTCTATAAAAAAGGGCTGCCGCGGCTCCTGGTCCAGACGGAATCCAGCAACTAAATAAAGAGCTGAAGTTATGCTGGTCTCGAGTCTCATTCTTCGCAAACTCAACACTGGCGATGAAGGTGGGATCCTGAGACAAGGAGACCAGTCGAGCATGTGGCAACGAGAACCGAGCAGACGAAATGGCCGGAACCAACTCGCCACCCGCACCATTCAATCCAGCGATGGAGGAC
>BHFT01075047.1:0-13517 GCA_004320025.1 Laticauda laticaudata | reverse complement strand
GTGCGCATGAGATTGTGCAGGATGCAGCAAGCTTTCGACGATGTTCCTCATGGTCTCTGGGCGATGCTGCATGGTGGTGAGAAGTAACTGGAACCTGTTGGCCAGGATGCCAAAGGCGTTTCCACCACCCGTCTTGCCCTGGACAGCCTGTAGTTGAAGATCCTCTCTTCACGGGAGGGGCATCTGGAAGTGTAGGCCTTCATGAGGTAGGTTCTGAGGGAGAAGGCGTCATTCCCCACGATGACAGTAGGGCACATCTTGTGTGTCATTGGGCAGGGTTCTGGACCTGGGAAACCGCATGATGAGGTTGCATTCCAGCCCCTCCTTGAGGTCACTGGCATTGTATACCTGGGCATCTGAAGATGACCCGTTGCCTGAAAGCATCATGTACATGAACTTGTAGTCAGCATCGACCATGGCGAGAGGGTGATGCTGAAGAAGCCCTTGTAGTTGTGATAAGTGGACCCTGAGTTTGGGTGAGCTTTGCAGGCCACGTGCTTGCCATCTATGGCTCCAACGGTGTGGGGGAAGTTCCACTTCTGATACCACTACTCTGCAACTTTCTTCCATCCTTCTCAGTGGAGGGGCACTGAGGAGCTCCTCCACTATTCTTCGATGATGGCCTGCACCACTTCTCTGACCACAATGCTGCATGGTGTTTGTGTGGCACCCTCCAGCCGTACTGCATGCTCCTGTACATGTCCCGGAGGCCAGGTGGCACAGAGGCAGTGCCTTCAGCCCAGGGTCCAGGCTGGGTACGAAGTTGGTGTTTGCCTTGGTGAACCTGGGTCTCAGCCGCTCCAGACTTCGTCAAACATGGCTCGGCCGGCATCCTCATGAAGTTCTGGAATGCACGAGGGTCTTCGTTCCTCAGCTCCACCATCAGCTTATCATACAGTCCGTACTCGGCTCTTCTCGCGATTCGTCTTGGACGCCTCTTTTCTTCGCTTAGACAGGTGAGAGCCTGTAGAGGGCTTCGCACTATTGTATTAGAACGATGGCGGCGAGCAAAAGGAGTGTGTGGACGATCCATGGTGGAGATGACTGGATGCTGTGGAAGAGCAAGAGCAAGATGAAGGCTGAAGAGGTCTGCACAGCAGGGCGCTGGACTGAAAGTGAGATCCAGTAATTTCCCCCTTTTTATAGGAAATATAGGTTTTTTCGCTAGGGGTCCTTTTGCATCCTCTAGGCATCCTGTAGACATCCAAATATACAAGATACGTCCCCTATACAAACGTTTTTCCCGTTTTAATGCTTTGTATGCGAGCTGCATCTGCTTTCATCCTTTCTACGTCCGTGCTACTTACGCTGCGTGTCCGTTCGCTCCGTCGTTCCTCCCTGTGTCCATATTCCGTTGGAGCGGATGTGAATTGCATGGAGCGCAGCGGATGCCTAGCGGATATAGCGGACGCGTAACGGATGACGACGGACGTTTAACGGATGTTCCCGTATGCGTAGCGGATGTATAATGGACGCGTTTGATACTTTACTTGCTCAAAAAAGTTTTGTGCAGCTCAAACCTTTTTGAGCGGATGAAATCTCACTAGACGGATGCTGGAGGGATAGAGAGTATGAAAAATGAACGCAGTGAGTACAGAACGGATGCATCGCATGTGGTTAACCAACGGATGGCAAGTGTTTCTCTCCGTTTTACATCCTCTTTCCATCCGTTGGTACTGTGTGACATGGGCTTAAGGTTGCAACATGATCTTGGGACACAATAACCATCATTAAATATGAACCAGTTTTTAAGCATCTGAATTTTGATCACATGATGATGAGGATGCTACAAACGTAACTGTGAAAAATGGTCATAAGTTACATTCTTCAGTGCCGTTGTAACTTTGAACAGTCACTAAATGAACTGTTTAAGTCAAGGATTACCTGTACTGAACAGTCAGTCTCTTCAGCTTTGCCTTTTGCAACTGTGCTTTCTGAGAAATTCATGTCTTGCAAAAAAGATCAGTGCTGCTTTTCTTTATTGTATTGCTCTTGTGTTCCTCCTGATGAAACACATTTATTGGAATATTTCTCTTATTGTGTATAAAATGAGTCTTGAATTTGGGAATGGTTGTGCATTCCTGAATTATTATTAAATATTATATTATTCTGAAGTCCAGTTCCACAGGAAATTCTTCACTTGATAGTAATTTGATGTGGATCATTGATTGATCATTTAAAGTACCGTAGACATAAATTTTTCCAGTAGTACTAAATCAGATGATCACTTAATGACAAATATGTTAAAAGCCTTATATTGTTCTCTCAAAGCTTCTACAACCTTTTGCTAGCAGAAATCAATTGAACCCCTCAAATAATTTGCCTCATTTTCCATTAAGGATTCAGAATCAGAATAGAACTGGAAAGGACCTTGGAGGTTTTCTAGTCCAGCCCCCTGCTCAAGCAGGAGATTTTATACCCGTGTTGGCGAACCTATGACATAGGTGCTGGAAGTGGCACACTTAGCTACTTCTGCCAGCACTTGAGAGTTCACCAGGAAGAACCCCACTGCGCATACGCCTGCCTCCGCCGCCTGACAGCTGGTACTCATGCGGAGGTGTGCAGGGGTGTGTGGGAGACACATGCGTATGCACAGAGACACGTATTGCGCAGCAGGAATCGTGTGCATGTACAGGTAGATGGCATGGGGTGATTACATGCACATGCACAGAGATGAGCAGCGTGCGGAGGCGATTGCATGTGCATGCACAGATGCATGGCGTGTGGTGGGGGAATTGTGCACAGGTGCAGAGATGTGCGGCTGGTGACAGGAGAATTGTGTGTGCATACACAGCCGTGCGGTGTGCAGCGGGGGATTGCATGCACATGCGCAGATGCACAGCACTCGGTGGGGGGATTGCGCGTGCATGAACAGGGAGTGTGGGAGGAGCAGCATGCATTGCCTTCTGGGTGCATTTATCGGCACGGAAACTGAAAAAGATTAGCCATCACTGTCCTATACCATTTCAGATAAGTGACCTTTCACTCTCTTCTTAAAAACCTCCAGTGATAAAGCTCCCACAAGTTCTGAAGGCAAGCTGTTCCACTTATTAATTGTCACTATTAATAAGTTTCTCCTTAATTCCACGTTGCTTCTTTCCTTGGTTGGTTTCTATGCATTGTTTCTTGTGCTCTGGTGCTTTGGAAAATAAATTGACCCCCCTCCTCTTTGTGGCAACCTCTCAAATACTGGAATAGCGCTATGATGTTCCCCCCAGTCCTTCCTTTCTCTAGACTAGCCAAACCCCAAGCCATGAAGTTGGAAAGGGTTAAAGAGGTTTTGTTATTACAGATTGATTTCTTATTTTGTATGAATGTATCACAATTAGGCTATTATCCATGTGTAATCTTTTGAGTGTAGCTTTCTCTCAATAATAGCTATTTCCTCAGCAATATTTGGAATTTTGGAAATCCTCTTATCTCTGATATTGATAATATCTCTACAAGACTGATAGGGATGAAAAGAGTTTATTGGGGATACTCCCCTGGAGAAAAAAGTTGATATTTTTTTATTGCTTTTGAGATTTAATGTATATGTTATCATCTTCAGTTGTTGAGAATAACACTTTTTTGGGGTAGAAATCTGTAGTGCAGACCAGTGGTGGGATTCGTTGTATTTTTTTTACTACTGGTTCTGTGGGTGTGGCTGGGTGGGCGTGGTATGGTATGGGCGTGGCTTGGGCATGGCAGAGGAAGAATACTGCAAAATCCCATTCCCTCCCCACCCCACTAACCTGCTTCCCAGCTCTGTTTTCCTATGCAGGGCAACAAAAGAAGGCCCAGCCAATCAGCTGGGATAGCAGAGAGGCAGAGAATAGATGGGAGCAGGGTCAGTCAGAGGTGGTATTTGCTGGTTCTCTGAACTATTCAAAATTTCCACTATCGGTTTTCCAGAACTGGTTGGAACCTGCTAAATACCACCTCTGGTGAGGACCATTGTTTTCATACCTGAGTCTTTCTGGGAGAGCTTAAAGAAGGACTACAAAGAGAAGGCTATTATTTAAAAGTATATATTGAAATGGCAAATGGTCATTTTGTAATATTCCTCAAATAGTCTCTAGCTTAGACAGCAAATTTTATAATCTTCTAACTTCTTTATGTTCAGTTGTAATCTTCAAATTGAGTGTTAAAGCCCATACATTGTGGGTATAATCTTGAGATATACTGGTGTAGTACTGCAATTAGGTTTATTTCCAGAGTTCCAGATAATTTATAAAACTTTTCATTTCTCTTATTCTGCCTTCCTTCTGAACAACTCAAGATAAAGTTTCATATATAATTAACTTTAGTTGTTTGCTCCAAAAGAGGGCAAATTCAAAATCTCATATAAATTCTGGCTGTCTCACCCTCCATATTCTCTGGAAATCCAAGAGCTGCTTTAATAGTTAATGCAACTTCAAAAGTAATACTAACTTTGCTGTGTCTTTTGAAATATTAATATGTTACAGAAAGAGAATTATATGAGTTATCTGGAAAAAGAGAAGAAATACTGGCAAAGCTTGAATCTGTTCAGGAAGAATTATATGAAACTTCAGCTTCTGCAGCTATATATCCTGGCATTTTCAGTGGTATGTATTAATCAATTTCAAATATTATTTTAAAAAATAGGTCTTTTCTTTTAATTATTTCCCACTACTGAATAGAATTTTGATAAAAAACAATATTTAAAGAAGGCAGTAAGAACTGAGGTTGTATTCCAAATTCAAGGAGTAAGTATTAATAGGTATCAATAAAAGAGAATATATGTAGCTCAGAGTTGAAATGAGGAGTTGAACAGAACTGATGATGTTATCTACTTTGGGTAATGAAATGCCTTCAAGGAAAAACCAAGAGATCTAAATAAAGGATCATTTTTAAGCAATGGGAGGTTTGTAGCAATGCTAAATCAAGAATTGTGTACTGCACTTTTAATAAAAACAGCAGGATCAGTATATCTCACCCTATGAAGAAGGGTTACAATAATTTGGTTGGTTTAGTTCTATAAGTAGAATTAAATTTTGCAGAACATTATTATTATTCTGCAATACTTTTATACCACCTTTCTGTGTTTAATTACTTAACTCAAGGCAGTGAATAGTTCTTGTTTCGGTCTCCTATTTTCTAACTACACAACTGTGAGATGAGGTAAGTTGAGGGAGAGTGAATGGCCAAAAGTCAGCCTGCCAGTTTTTATGCATAAGGGAGGCCTCAAGGACATTCTTCTGGTTTCTAAGTCAGCACCTTAACGTCTACATTACCACATCTATGGATGAAACCAGTAGCTAGATATTTATTTGGAACTGAAAGGACGAATAAGAAGAATATAAATAGCCTAACGGGGATTAGAAAATATGAATAAAAAAACCCTCTGTAAATGTCTATTGTGTAGTAGTTTTATTTTTGGTCTAATATTCTATTGTGAAAAAGTCTTTGTCTCAGGATGTTTATTTCCAGGATATTTTTAAGTTACTGTGGGGTCTAGGGGTTTATTTGCATATATTCCTTCATTTTTTATTTTGTCTTATATTGGTGTAATTGTAATGCCCCGCCCACATTTCTTTTTCCTTTAAAGTCAACATGTGATAAATTGGACAAACCCAAAAATAATACCTGGCACTGTTTTTTAAATGATTAGTTTGAGTATCCTGTATTCCAAATGATCATTTCATATTTTGAACTACATTTTGGACACTAAAGGACCTTCATTGCTTCTATGTAACAAATTTATTTTGCAACATGACAAGTAATGAGTATGAATAATAAATATAAAAGGTTTTTGAAATAAAGTTGACATGCAGTGAATATTGAGTATGACTAATAATGAACCATGAAGTCATTTTTCATTTCTAGTAACCACATAGTTATTCTCTCCACAACAATCTGTCCTTAACTTGGCCTTGAAAATTTTCCAGCAATGCCACTGTCATCATTGTAACATCCACCTTGCTTCTGGTTGTCTTTTTTTTAAATTGCCTTCCACGTTTTCCAGCATTAGAACTTTCTGTATAGGTATACAATGCATAATAGGTCTAAAGTAGGATAATTTGAACCTGGTTATTTGTGCCTCAAATGAGAAGTATAGATTGATCAATATTGTAAATATTATGAATACAACTACTAATATTTAAGTTTCCAGAGAAAATAAAACTTCCCAGAATCCCTTGATTGAGTTTGATGGTTATAGAAATTTAATGAATTTAGAGTATAATAGAGCAGTCTACAGCATTGTGTATAGCACAGCTTTTTCAACATATATGATCTGATTTTTATAGAGCAAACATTACATAAACTTTCTGAGGAAAAAAGATATTTGATTGAAGAATTAGAGCAAACTACTATTAATCTACTAAAAGCAAAGAGTGTTGTTTCAGAAAGAGGTATAATTGGAAAATCTATTGGTAAGTATGAATTAAATGAATCTATGTTTAAAGTAAGCATTAACTGTAGGTATTTCTTTACTTTCACATATTATGCCACATTGACATTATTGAAAGAGTCCATAAGTTGTTCTTGTTATGATCATGAAAAACTATTTCATCCATTTAAAAACCATTCATTGAAACTCTCAAAGGCAAAATGATTGTAATAAAATATTTTTCTTTGGATAACAGTAAGCTTCTTTTCTGGGAATTTATGTTCTGTTTAGGTTGTTGGCTCACCCAGGAATAAATATGATACAAGCACAAAAATGAGCACATTTAAAATGTAGGTTGAGGGAAATGTGTTAAGTTTCTGATACCAGCTTTTAATGTTAGGTTTGCAAATAAGATCAGTGCATTCTTTAAGCCAAGTAAACTTTTGGCAAGACTATGAAACATGGGAACATGGCTTAAGAACTCTGAATACTTCATTAATAATTAGTGGAAAGGTGAATGGCTTATACAAGGGTCCCTCAGATAGAACTCTTCTATAGAGCCTGTTACTTGATATTTTAATTGAAGATGGTGGAGAGAATGTACTCATTGAACTACTGGTTCTTTATGAAAAGCTGCATTTTAAATAAATATATCCCAGCATGTGGCACTGGTTCTATAATCATAATTAAGACACCAGAAATAGGAGTAAATATAGTGCCACCTAGGATGTTCCACACAATTTTGTTTGATTCTAGACAAAGATAAATAAGTTCCAGTGTTTAAGCCCATAATGCTTCAATATTGAAATTAGGGTTGTAAAAGGGGAATTAACTTATTTGACTGAATAACATCTTGGCATTAGATAGTAAGAATGGTAGATAGTACCATTGATAGTACCTTTGATCGTACCAAAGATAGTAAGAATGATAATGGTATGCCCCACAAATATTTCCTATTCCCATTTTCATTCTGAGTTCTTGGCCCAGCAATATAGTGCTGCTTCTTTTGGAGGGCCTTGGAGGGCCATTTGCATTTTGCAATTTTGAAGCCTCCCAAAATACCCCCCCCCCCCCCNACCCCCCCCCCCCCCATAAACTGATCAGCTGTATTTTGGCACTTTAGATTATTAGGGGTTTGCTTCTTCCAGGCTTTGGAGAAACACTAAATAAACAGCCATGCTAATTTTGATAATAGGCCTTTGCCTAAAACCTTAAAGATTTGGAAAGTAGTTTCAACTCCAAAATTATACACTTCTTTAGTCCATTGTTACATAAATACTATCTTTATGACTTCTCACAATCTTTTAAAACAAACATATGTACCTTCCAATACTGATGTAAAATACATGAAGAAGTTATTTCCCTACAAACAAAAGCATGCTAGAATGAGACTTTTACCTCATCCTTCCAAAGAGATAATTGAAAGGGAAAAAATTGACTTTAGTTTTTGTTCTATTGTCTGAAATTTGGTTTTTTTTTCTTAGTTTTTGGTTTTCTGTTTAAATGGAATTGTATAATGGAGTTGTAAAACAAATGCAAGACAAGAAATAGTAACACTGTCATGAAGTTATTAGATATTTCACTGTCCTGAAAATATTAGATATCTTCATAGCAATGTCACTATTTCTTTGCCTTGCATTTGCCACTTTAATGAAATGATCCAGGTGTGATTTTTAATGATGTGGGACATAATTGTACTTTGAATGTTTTCATGAAATAATTTTAAAAACATTTTTATTTTTAAGAAAAGGAATTATATGACCTATTAATGAAGAAGAAAGAATTACAAGAAAAGTTGCAGTCCAATGAGAAGGAAATTGTGGAAGCTCAGATTCTTGCATCCATCCATCCAGGCATTATCAATGGTAAGGTTGCTATATTGCCTCATGATTTAAAGACTTGAACAGGAATTATTACTAATACTACTATATAATTCATTCATTCATATACTGTTTTTCCTTCCAAAGGAAATAGAAGCGTGTACAAAAACTAAATATATTAAAAATTATCTTCCATAAGAAGCATTTTGTTAATTTAGGTGAAAATAAAATAAGTACTATATAACAATAGGGTTGCAATAATTAAAAGATTATTGTTCTTACCACAGTTATAAGCCTTGAAATGCCCAAGGGAATAACTATAACTTCAAATGAGATTTAAAACTATACAATATGGATAACAGTGGTAGCTATTTTGGAAGATGAATCTCTAGTTAGGAAACTGGTAGTAAGAAATCTGTGACAAAAATGTATATCTTTTATGCATATATAAGAATTTCTTTCTTGTGCATAGAAACCATTCACATTGAGAAATCCATGTCATTTCTTTTATATAGAAAGGAACACCAACACATATCACCCATTTTCTTTGTCTTTTCATACAAAAAAAAAGTAATAATACATGCTGCATTGGGTAAAATAAGAATAGAAAAGTTTACTTGAAATAGAAGGAAATTAACCTGAAAGGAAATGTGTGAAACATTACCAAAAAAAGCATTATAATTTACCAGATGAACATCCCCTACCAAATTATTAAAGATTGCTAATCATAGCTTTCGCCTACATTCCTTTTTTCAAGAACACCTATTGTCAGCTAATGCAAATCCTTTGCTCTTCAAATTTGTTAGCACTTATTTGAAGAAAATAATTCATCTTTTGCTGCCAAAATTAAGTATTGATTATGTGATAGTATAAAAAAAATTAGGAGACATCGATTAGCCAAGGCTACCGAGTCTTCTTCCCACCCCGTCATACTATGTTTCATTATTTTCCCATCATCTTGCCCCATCCTGCATTCAGGCTCCATTCTTTCAATGATTTGCCTGATTTGGAAAAGAGGCCTTAAGAACCATCATGAGAACAAAACCCTAGCAAAACTGGCATTCTGAAAAGCGGTGAGCCTCAGCATTTTAGGTTTTTCTTCTCCATAGGATTCGAACGAAAGAAGTAAATTTGAGGGAGAAAAACATTAAAGGCTCTGAATTTTTATGAATGTCAACTTTTCTGGCATTTTCACCAGATTTGAGAACCATTCTTCCAGGAATATTTTTCTTCTACCTTAAAGGAAGGACAAATCCCTTGGTGCACTAGGGCAGTGGGCATCAAATCTTCTGTTTCTTCCATTTCCTGCCAGTTTCCAAAGCTGGCAGAGAAGATTACAGATAGCAGCCACATGATTGCAGGGTATTTGGCAACCAGTCATAAATGTGAACAAGTTGCCAAATGTCTGAAATGTAATCATATCATCAGGTGGCCAGTATTTAATCTTCCTAAATCTCTGCTTCCCAATAAAGGTGCCTTGTATGCAAATCTGATGAGCATCTCTAAAGGTAGATATATAATTGGAGAGAAGTCCTAGTCAGTTATATCTAACCTTGAAGGAAAATACTTCAAAAACTTAATTATGAGTAGCAGAAAAAGTTTTTCAGATGAGTTATTCAACTTGGGCAAAAATAAACTGTGCAATATTGAATAGAAGCCAAATGAATATTTATTGGAACCATCCACCAGAGTGTCAATAATCTTTTTTGAGTGCCAGCTGTTTGAAATTTCTCAGATAAAATAATTATTGTTTTGCACTAAAATAGAGTATACTTAGTTACATTCTAAACATACTTCCATGATTAATTTCCAAAGATGACTTTATGAGCCAACTTCTGATCATATTGAGGGGGAAACTTAAGAAGAGTCTACTGAAGGTATAGATCTTGTGTCTGCAGACTGTCCAAGAGACTGAAAATCCAGCATAGCATAAAGTAGATGGAAAGGTTTCCACAAATGTTTCCAGGGTCCTCTCCCCTCTCCCACCAGCTGTTTTGGGCATTTTAGCTATTTTCCCATTTCTGTATTCCCACTGCTGTTTTCCAGTGGTAGGATTCAATTTTTTTTTACTACCAGTTCTGTGGGCGTGGCTATGTGGTCATGTGATTGGGTGGGCATGGCCTAAGCAGCCCCCTTTTCTAGTCTTCTTTTTAATACTGCGTGAAGTTTTTGCACTGGGGGGAGAGGTCACAATGCCTGGGGAAGGAAAGATATGATTTCCACATGATTTCCGTTATGTTTAAAGGGCCAGATAATGTTATTATGTTGGGAGATTCATTGGTGAAGTGATAGTGACTGGATGTGCGATGTTCACTAGTGCAGTAACTGGAGTTGGTAAATTGACAGGTGTGGTGAGTGTTAATGGAGAACTGTTGGGCTGGAGATGTTAAATGTGCTCAAAACACTGGCTCAGCTTTTCATATTCATTGCAGCAGCCAAAATGTGAGGAACTGCTCCTTTGGTAATAAGCAGTGGTGGGATTCAAATTATTTAACAACTGGTTCTCCACCCTAATGATTTCTTCCAACAACCATTTTGCAAACTGCTTAGAAACTTAACAACTGGTTCTCCTGGAGTGGTGCGAACTGGTTGAATGCGAAAACTGGTACTAAGGGAATTTTGCCCCATTTAACAACCTTTCTTGCCACAGTTGTTAAGTAAGTCACTGCAGTTGTTAATCCGACAGTTGTTAAGTGAATATGTCAGAAGGTTGCAAAAGTTGATCACATGATCACGAGACACTGCAACTGTCATAATATGAACCAGTTGACAAGCATCTGAATTTTGATCATGGATCCATGCTGCTGCTGCAATGACTGTAAGTTGAAAAGCAATTGTTTCAGTGCCATTGTAACTTCAAATTGTTGCTAAATGAGCTGTTGTAAATTGAGGACTACTGAATTTGGCTTCCTTTTGAACATGTAATTTCCAGAATAAAGTTATTGGCCTCATGAAATGGAAGGTGGGAACAGAAGGGAGGAAGGAATGGTTGTTAAATCAAGGGCTACCTCCGGAATTCCCTAGCCTTTTTTTTTTTGCTGCAGATCCCATATCCAAAGTCAAGATCAAGAGATGAGACAGTATTTTATCAATAAAATGTAATTTTGAATTATTTGCTTTATATGATCACAATCTTAAAAATCAGACTACAGAAGTAAAGATATAGGCAGATTTCAAGTAAAAAAAGTTAGAATATTTGCTAGCTGCTAACCAATCTCTCTGATCCTAACACATATACTAGCTAAATAACAAGTTTCACAGAACACAGCAGGAATAAATTGACACAGACTACAAGTATCCTTGACTTGTAACCATTTATTTCATGATCATTCAAACTTAGAACACCCTGTCTGAAAAGGACCCTCCAAAAAGAACAGACTTGTAGGCAGCAAACCAGATGCAAATCCCAAGGAGGACCATCTACCTATAAACCAAAGGACAAAGGGGAAGGAGGAGGAGGCAACGGGGAGCAGATCGACCTGCAATCCTGTAAATCCCAAAGCTAGTGCCCCTTAAAAGAGAAGATCCCCTAGAAAGCACATACACACCATCCCTTTCTCACCAGCATAGCTAAAAAGATACCGTGGAGCATAGCCTGTCAAGCAGCACCAGGAGAATGATGTGAGCTTGCACAGATGAGCCAAATTGCCTCTTTTGAGCCCAGAAACTGCACATTTTAGAAACCCCATCCCACCCTCAGGGTTGTTTCAAATCGTGATGGAGCTGTTTGTTCTGGCGACAAAGCTGCTGCTGAGCCCAATGTATGTAGGAGAGACTGCAAGGTCAGATAAATCACCCCCCACCCCCACACTATCAAAGTGGATTCCTGGATTCTGTGCTGCAATGTAGAAACGGGAAATGGAGCCCAGCACGAGGGAAGGAAAAGGAGCAGGGAAAAGAAAAGTGGCCTCCTCCTTACCTCATACCGGCCACTCCATTGCCCATTTCACCGTTGCAGTGCCATGCCACGGAGCTTTCCCCACCCACCAACATCCAGATGCCGTTGCTTTCTCCCAAGCATTTCTTTGCCTACCTGATTTCCATCTCCATTGCATTTCTCGCCATCATGTGCAGGGAAAGAAAAGTTTATGTGGCGTTAAAAAAAAAATTCAGACAATCAATTCCAATTTTGCACGATCTTTTTCTTTTGCAAGAAGTTGGAATTGATTTATCGAACTTTTTTTTAGTCCTACACAAACTTTCTTTTCCCTGCACATGATGGTGACAAACACGAAGGAGCTGGAAATCAGGTAGGCAAATAAATCCTTGGGGAATTTGTCTCCCAGTCAGCGCAGCTATGCAGCTTCCCAGCCAGGGAGAGAACATTATCTTGTAAGTGATTGACAAATCAAAATAAATAAAATAAAAATAAATTCTCCCAGCCAGCACAGCCATGCAGCTTCTCAGCTGCAATTCAGAGGCAAGCAGGAAGCTCCGATAAGCGTAGGAAGCATTAGGAACAGTGGGAAACTCCAGGAAGGGGTGGGAAGCAGCAGGAAGCACCAGAAAGCATGGTGCTGCAGGCTGGGCACAGTGGTGGTGGGGGCAGCAAGCAGTGAAGCAAGTCAGGCAAGCCTGGGGATGGTGGTGGGGCAGCACAGCGGCCTAGGCTGGCCAGGGAGTCAACTCAACTGGGGCCTGTGGTGGTGGTGGCAGTGGCAGTCTAAGCCAGGTTGGGAATCAACTCGACTGGGGTTTGCTCGTAAGCTCACTCACCCAGAGAGATCAGGGCAGGTTAGCAATGGTGGGTGAGATGAGGAATGACAGGGTGGGGTGAGGGGGTGGGGGGCGGGGGGCGGGGAGGGGTGAAGCTATCTAGAATTTTTACCACTGGTTTGCCTGAACTGGATGAATCCCACCACTGCTGTTTTCCCATTGCTATACCTGCCAGTTTGTTAAGTGAGAGAAGATGTGATTTCAGAGTAATTTCTCAGGTTAAAGCTCTTGAAACTCCAGGCTTGAGATATGGCTTGTGATACAAACATTAAAATGACCAATTAAAGTCAAAAAGTGTGAAAGATAATTGGTTAATTAAAGAAAGATAGGAAATAAATGAAATAAGAACTAAAAGCTGAAATCTTAAACGAGACAGAAAAAAAAGTCCATTTGAATCTTCCTAACATCATATTGACATGTTAGTCCTTCCTACACTGCAAAATTAAACAAGATCAGCCCTGGAAATGGTTTTCCACCAGGTTGTTTTAGGTTTGTAAGCTAGATTGAGAAATTGAAAAAAATACGCTGAAAAAAGAGTCACAAATCATTTCAGTACTGCTGTCAAGAAAGTGTGAGGTGGAAGCAGATAAAAAACCACCCAAAAGATTCGTTGATCCAAGGAAAACAAGGTTTTATTCACGTGTCTG